>CM077254.1:7498504-7723504 GCA_039654775.1 Spinibarbus caldwelli
TTGCATGCTCTCAGTTCTCTTTCTTATTTGTTAGCATGTGTACTTACAAGAATGCACTGAAGACACGTTTCTGTATTGCAGAATCTAGTATGCATTCTAGCTTTAAAAAAGGATAATGAGGTCCAGCTAACTACTTTAGCCAACCCAGGTGCCCAGGTGTTGCCTCTGCCAACATTTTTGCAAAACTCCAAAAACAATGCTAAACATACAATTTGCTGCAGTTCATTCTTTTTCACGCAAATTATGATTACAGGCCAGATTGCGAATTAATGAATGAACACGTTCCTTACACAATACTATGTTATGACCTCAAAAAGTTTTTTCAATAATGTGTGATTTGTAAACTAATGCATTTTAACATTTGCATCACATATTCATCTCCATATATATGGCTTTTCCAACGTAGTAATTTTGCTAGTTAGCTCACCTGGTACAGCATTGCACTTCAGAAAATCAAACATGATTTTAGGCCTACTCTTTGGACATTTCACTTTGAAACTGCCGCGAAACATACAAGAAGCAACATAATGTCATTTTTGTAAAAATGTTGCCACACGCCTGTATTTGGTTTGACTTCTGCTTTTTTTCCAGCAAGGCACATATACATTTTTAGTCATTTAGTCACCATGCATGGCAGAATTTTAACCTGCCAGCTCCTTTATGTGATTTTTCTTCCTTGCATCCAGACCCCCAGTCTAGTTAGGTTCGCATTCAGGGGTCTACAAGAGCTCATGCATTTTCAGCACTCGTGCTCTCAAATGGAGAATGATGCTAATTAGGAATGGAACAAAGGAGCTCCCGCTCTGATCTTCCACTGCAGACTGCTGACTGTCAGCCTTTTTAATACTATAATTACCTTCACCAATTACACCCAGAAAAAATAACTGATTCAATAATAAATTATTGAACTTTTTCTCTACTTTTTTGCAATGTCAGGTCCTCGGAAAATGCGAAGAGTTCATTTTGGAGGTGATCGGAGATGTAATGATTCATTGTATTATTTTCTTTCACACAGTAAGTGAAGTTTGAGGTCTTGTGCTGTAGTTTGTTTAGTAAATGGCAAAGAAGCAGTATAAAATTTAATATTTAGGAGACAAGCAGCTAACCTTTCATCAGTACTGAGGCGCACCCACTTTTAAAAAAATGTCTCCATATTTTGAAACTTTTTTTTATATTGTTTTGGATGCAAATGGAGTCGATGACAAATGATTGTAGGAAAGTATCCACCTCATTCAGCACTCTTTTTGCTTTCTGTCATAAAATATCCTGTTTTATTTTGTGAGAAACGACTGCAAATGATTCAGTGAACTCTCTGAATGAATCAAACTGAATCGCAAACAATTTCAGATCAGAACCGTTTGACTGATTGGTTCAGAAGAGTGATTCATTCACAAATCTGGCATCACTAGTTTTCATCCTAACAGCTGATAGAAAAAAAAAATCATTTCTTGATTGCTGCAATATTATCAGAAAAAAAAAAATTCTCAGATTGATATATGTTAATCTTGATTAACATCTAAGGATTTATTAAGAACAATTTAATGGGGCACAGCTGTATTTTGCTGGGGCTCGTGCCTTAGTAATCAAGGGTCTAGCGAATCCCCGTTTGGGACATGTTTTTAATGGATCTTTAATAGCCTACATATAATATTTAATTCATAATGGACAGGGTTGCCATGACTGCATGTTCTTTGTAATGAACATGGAAAAGAGACAACTCTTCAGATGTTAATAGTGAGTTGAGTCACTTTGTCTTTTTATTGCTTCTAAATGGAGTTTAAATTGGGTTGCAATAAAGTTTCAAAGAGAAGTGTTCCATTCCACTCTCTATTCATAAAGACCAATAGATAGATTGATATATAGATTTTTTTGATGCCTTATCTTTTTCGTGTCCCTGCTAAAGTGTTGATTGAAATGCCAGCGTGAATTTGAACGATTCCATTTCAGAAATTGCCTGTAATTTCACCTTCACTGCCCAATTTAACACACTGATCAAACAATTATCCTTTATTAGGCGAAATGTTGCGATTCACTAGATTTATAACTGCTTTCATGCTTCCAGAACCCTCTGTATTATATGAATTGGACTTTTCTGCTCATAATGGCAATAACAGACTCTGATTAGAGTAGAAGAAAACAGACAATTACAGTCGTGGTCTTTTTGTGTCAGAGTTGACACGTAGAACAGGGCCTTAGATTGATCTCGGCTGATACTGAGTGAATGAATCGGCTTTGAAAGAGCATTGTGTGGAACAGAATGAAAATTAAAGTTCACATCCAATTGAAATTCAGTCCAGCTGAGGCCATTCAGATCTGAGAAATACTTTCAACGTAATTCTAGTTTTGCATGAATGGCAATGAAGATTAAAAAAGGAAGCCACGTTTGTTCAGAAAGGGCACCGCACAAAGCGTTGACACACTTGAGTATTTAGGATGTCAGTCTCATGCTTTAGTGCCTAATCCTGAAATCTCAGCAGTTTTCACAAAATCGCACTTCTAAATGCTTCGTTCATTTTAATTGTAAAGTGAAGTATCTCTGCGTGTCTTTCTTTGGATTTCTACAGCAGAATAATAAGGTCTATGCTGTAATGGGGTCAATGACATACTGTAAGAGTGTTCAGAAAAAAAGAAAAGGAAAAAATATTTTGAACATATAGTTTAATACACGTGTCAAGTTCTTAAAAGCATTTCAAATGGTTTTTAAAATGTTATACTATTTTTTAAAAATGTTTAAATTCAATTCATGAAAAATATAGTACGTAACAAACATGTAAAATATATTAAATATACAGTTTTTTATTACACCTTGAACACATGTGAGTGTATCTATCTATCTATCTATCTATCTATCTATCTATCTATCTATCTATCTATCTACGAAAAAGTAACACATTATGCCAAACTACTTAATATTTTTTTCCATAAATTGTATTCTATTAATTAGGCTTTTTTTTCTTTAGTATAATATAAGGACAGTACCACCCTGACATAAAAATAAAATAAAATAAAAGTTTTAATAATTTACTTATTTAATTATATGAATTGATGGTAGTTTTTTTTTTTTTTTTTTTTTTTTACGGGTTGTCTATGTATGTCATTAGTCCATGTCATTAGTTAAAATAGTTTTCAGTTAATTTGGGAAAAAGAGAAACACAAGTCAGTTAGAGAAAACTTCGCAGCTATCCTCCAGCCTTCCAGTAAATAAACATTAATTCAGCGTCACACTAGACATGAGAGTTACTGCGTCCAAAATAAACCATGTTGGCTTTACATTTATTTGACGTTTGCCATCAGTGACCCCTGAGGATGTACACAAAAATGTGTGTATTATTCTCTCTGATTCGGCGGCAGCAGCATGATTCCATTCAGGACTTTCATACAGTGACGATAGGATGAGAGAAGCCGTTGCTAGCACACCATTTCTTAAGCTAATCCAATTTACCATGGACAGACAGAGGCGGAAACTTACCACAACATTATCTATGGGGTCCAGAATTTCCTTCGACTTCAATTATGCTCTCCCAGTCAGGAAATAAGTAAAATTCTTTCATCTTGTCCGAGATTGCTTTACTTTATTGAGGACACGGATTATCCCCTGATATTTTCCAAAGAGTATTATATATCCCAAATGCAACTTAGGTTTAGCAGCTAACTTCGAGCTCTTCCAGTGGGAGTTTTTTTTTTTATTATTTTTTTTTTAACACGCTGCTGTCTGGGTTTGTAGAGTTAAAAGCTGTAGAGGAGCAGCTCCTCCGAAGGATTTTCCTCATTTCTGCGTATGGAGCAACATAATACAATAGTTAGTTGCTGAACCAGCTGCTGCTCTCCCAAACTGCTCTTCTATGTGCGGTACAGCAGGCCATGCAGAGGTAGCCTATTTTCTCTCTTTTCTGTAAATCTGTGCAGGAACTAGGTGATTTGGTTACTCTATAAAGGCAGTTAAAGGGTTACTCCACCCCACAATGAAAATGTTGTCATAAATCACTTACCCCCATGTCGTTCCAAACCTGTAAAAGCTTTGTTCGTCTTCAGAACACAATTGAATGAAAACCGGGAGGCTTGTGACTGTCCCATTGACTGCCAAGTGTTCTACCACTTTCATTATTCTACCACTGTCAGGGCCCAGAAAAGTACATTGTCAGAATAGTCCATCTGCCATCAGTGGTTCAATCTGAATTTAATGAAGTGACGAGAACACTTTTTCTGCCCAAAGAAAACAAAAACAATGACTTTATTCAACAATTAGTCTCCTCTGCGTCAGTGTAGCGCCATTTTGGAGAATATCCACTGAACCCAAACAGCGTACGCTGTTCTGTGTCAGCCACACCACAAGGATACGTTTTCTACACTTTGTTTTGAACGAAAACAGCATATCCTTGTATAGAAATATAGAAAATAGGGTTCACAAACTTTCAAGCAGCACTGTAGGTCTTAGCTGTGCTTTTATTGCAGGTATGTTATTTGGTACTGTGTGTTTTCTAGTGCGTGTGCTGAGCACATCCCTGTGGGACATCGAGGGGCCGCTCTGTTGGTTTGCAGACCAAATACGTGAAGTGCTGATTGACGTGAAGCTGAAGAGTAGAGATCAGTCAGACTGCTTTTCTGTGATGTGAAGGAACATTTGTAGAATCACAGAAGCACTTCCCTCTCATTTATGTGATGGTGAAATATCTGACTGGTTAAAATTTTGCTAAAATTTTATAATTCTGGCTAAATCTTCAGCACTGACCAGCAGATTTAAACTTTCAAAATGTCATATGAAAAAATATATCAGCAATGAAGAGGAGAAATATGCTACTTTTCAAAATTTGGGGGTCTGTAGTACAATTTTTAAACAAGTTACCAGTTTTGTTTTTGAAAAAAGTCTCACCAGTGCAGCATCTATTTGATGAAAAATACAGTAAAAACAGTTATATTGTGAAATATTATTCTATTTTCTATTTTATTATATTTTAAAATGTAATTTATTCCTGTGATGGCAAAGCTTAATTTTTTTTAGCATAATTATTTCATTCTTCAGTGTCACATGATCCTTCAAAAATCATTCTGATATGCTGATTTGAAACATTTCTTATTATCAATGTCGAAAACAGATCCTTAATATTTTTGTGGATTTTTTTTTTCATGTTTTTTAAAACAAAAAGTTAAAAAAATCAGCATTTTTATGAAATATGGGACCAGATTTACTAACAGCTTTACTAACGTCTTTTGACGTTAAAATATACTCTCAGGATTTACTAAAGACGCGCAGTGAAGAATTAGCACTGAAAAGGCGTGGACAGTTATTTTTGCGCCTGACCTTATTGAATATGCATTTGTTGGAGTTTCTCTTTCAGATGCAAAATCTATGGGAGGAGAGTATTAAAATCAATCACACAACGTGATTTCATAATGTTTGCGCTCGTCAAATTACTGGTATTTGTGCCATTATTTAACACCCAAAAAGCATGTCTTAAAGCAGGCGGTAATTTGCACTGCTCTTGGTAGATTGCGCTGATCATTATGCAAATGATCTGGCTGCGTCTGTGTTCTTTAATCGTCAGTAAATCACCTGCAGAATTTTCCCCTCCCACTAGCACTCTAATGCTAATTTCCCCTGTTTAGTAAATCTGGCCCATGAAATTTTGTAATATTATAAATGTTTCACTGTCACTTTTGTTCATTTAATTCAATTTAATGCATCCTTTAAGAAACAATAATAAACTATTTTTGAACTTAATAAACTTTTGAATGGCAGCATATATAGAAAAGAACTGAAACTATTTTGAATTCTTTTCTTGATACTAAGTTCATTGGACTTTTAGACCTCCAGAGTGTGTGGATGTTCATCCTACTGACCTTAGAGCAAAGAAAACTCCCATTTACTCCCATATGCCCTTGATTTGTCTAAACTCAAGTTCTGTTTTCAAAAACTGTAGTGCTTTTAAACAAGCAGCTATTAAGTGTTTGATTTTAAGATAAGTTGGTTCAGTGCCAAAGTGTTGGAAGTCTCAAGACACAACACACAACACATTAGCACCACACACACACACGTATTGCCCAGTTTCAATGGATGAGCTGAGCAACACAGAGGTTAATGAGTGATAATCGGGTTCTATTAATTAGTTCTGGATGATGTCTCCAGCCTTCATAATTGGGTCTAAGTGCGTGTGTGCATATGTGCATAAAGCCGTTTGCAGTGTTGTGGCAACAGATAATGAAGTTAAAGGTGTATGTTATTGCAGAAGCAGGCACATCAGCGCAGCCAGTTATAGCCGTTAATACCATCCCTGGTGTGCGTCTCAATGTTGTGCATATTAATACTCAGCTCTGTCTCCTTCACTGTCCCTCTCGGTGACTTTTTGTTGTCTCTAAGCCGGCGGTTGGTGGATTTCACCACACGCAGCAAGTCTAATAAGCCTCTTACTGTCGGACAAAGTCAGTTGATTAGTAGATGGGCGTTTCGATAAGATCAGACCTTCGTGCAGGTTGAAACAAGGAAATAGTGTCTCTCTCCCGAGACGCCCATCTCAAACAAACGTCCCAAAGACGGGCATGAAAACAAACAAGTGCTGCCTGGGAGATAAAGTTGTGATGGCTCTGCTAATGAAAGTGTTATCTGAGTGACAGCTAGGCGGTGTGTCGCAACTTCACCTTGCTCTTATAAACAGACAGAGTTGTGATTTATTCCTCTGCAGCGAACAGCGCATTTGCCCTGGGCAGATCCATCAAGCGCAGATGGATAAACAACGTAGATCAAAGGTCAATGAGTTTGCAAAGCGCATCACAGGAAACAATGGCTTCTGAATTATTGAGCGTTTCCTTTTAGAAGAGCCTCATCCCCTGCCTCTAATGGACGCCTCGCTAAAAGGCAGAATGAAAGTGAAAACGTAAATTATTTCTGAGTTAAAGAAGTAAAGAGCCTCCCGTCAACTTTCAAAACAGATACTGGGAGATCCGGCGCTTGAATTATGTGCGGATGTTTCCTCTCGAGTCAGTCCTGCGTGATACACATGGACACAAACATCCAAGGCTTACTGAGGTTTAGTTTTGAAAATCAATTTGTGTACAGACATCCACATTAATGTCTTGACCACAAATTGTTTTAGAATATTTCCACCATTATTTTCCATTATTTGTCTCACTTAATGTGTAAGTTGTCATAATGGAACCTGCCATTAAAGGTATAGGTAAAAATGCATCATAAAGATGCAACAAAAATATGTATTCATTTATATACTTATTTCTTCAAAAAATATTTGTATTTATTTAAATATATTTTTATTGAATTTAACATATTTTATATAAAATATAAAAGTATAATAAATTGTATACATTGTAGCATTTTGTGTATTTCAGCTAAATTGAACAGGAAAACAATTTGGGAAAAAACAAATTATTTATTTATTCATTGATTCAAATATATTTTTATTTATTTACATATTTTTATTGAACACATTTTATATAAAATAAAAATATAATAAATTGTATACATTGCAGCCTATTCAGCGAAATTTAAACAGGAAAATAATTGTGGAACAATAAATAAAACATACACACAAAAATCAAAGTCAGCATATAGCATAGCTAATATTTACAAATGACTTATTTATTTAAATTAAATTATTATTATTAAATTATTATTTAAATTATTTTAATTAAAGGTGTTTATTAATGTTTGTATTACAGCTAAATGTAATTAGAAAAATGACAACACAATAAAAAACTAAAAATAAGTCATTTTGACATTTATTAATCTTATGTTTATTCATTTATATCACATGATCATTTATTTATTTATTTTTAAGTTATATAAGAAATTATATAAATTTATGTAATTTACATTTACACTTTATTTTAAGGTGTCCTTGTTACAACATAATTATACATTAAAGTACTGAGTAATATTAATTAACTACATGCACTTAATTTATTTATAATTTATCGTTATTATAATAGTAAGTACATGTAACATGTAACAAGGACACCTTAAAATAAAGTGATACCTAATTTACAAGTCAAGTGAACTGATAAAAATTCACCAATAAAAATGTAACTTAACATTATATACATATATACATATATATGCATATATATATAATTTGACTTTCTGAGTCAAAACCTTTGTGACAACTAGCCCCAGTGTTTCCTATTATTAGAACTCTCTCTTGTGGCTCCTCTCTCCATAGTGAACAAGGACAGACTCTTCTTCTGCACCCTTTTACTCTCTTTCTCTTTCTTACATCGTTCTTTCTGAATGTGTTTTCTTTCAGCCATCTGCACTGAGCTGTAAGCTTTTAATAGATGTCCCCCCATGTTGTCATTTATTAAGAGCATGTGTGTTGTTCCCGCTCTGCCAGGTGGCCGTTAGTAGCCTGTCAGGGGTCCTTTAACTTACAAAGAAGTAAAGGAAGGATAAACAAGATCTCTAGGAGTTAAATCAATACCTGTGTCACGTTGCAAATGAAGTTGCATTCGGTGGTCTGTCTTTGTAACAATGAAGTAAATAAATTTAAAAAATAACTGTGATGGAACGAGTCATGTGTTGTGTTTAAGAGGTGGACGCATGCTCTAAATAATGCACATTAGCTGTTACCTATAAAGTCACCTTGTTACAGTTAGGATATTTCTATTTTGTAGTCCTTTGAAGACTGAAAAGGGAGATTTTTTTGTGCAGTGCGAGATATTATCTGCTGTCCAAGTATCTGCTTGGGACAAAAATGTCAAGATGACACCAGAAGCCATAATGCTCTAAGGCAGAATATGCAGCATGGATTACCAAAGATGGAATCGCACGGAGCCTCAGACTTCTCATTACTGTCAGGTTTGGGCCACACAACAGCACTGAAACCTCTTACCTTGCTCACTGGCCCTGTCCTGTCAGCTTCTTGTCTTTTACCCATAATTCCCTTCGCTTTTGTCTCTATGGTAAAAGTTGCTGTCCTCTGACGCGTAAAGAGTTGGTGGATGGGATTCAGATGGTTGGTGTTAACAGGGTTGTATAAAATTAGTCCGGGTTGCTTGAATGAGTTGATTAATCCATTTTAGGAAGTGTAATTTATGCTTTTACATATAGGTTGTTATTAGTTATATACACCGTCTAAAAGTTTGGGGGGAGGTTATTTTATCTTATTTTATTTCATTTCATTTCATTTCATTTTTTGAAAGAAGTTGATACATTTATTCATCAAGAATGAATTAAATTAAATTAAGTCAATTAAACTGATCAAAAGTGACTGACATTCATAATGTTATGAATGATTTTGATTTTCAAAAATGCTGTTCTTTTGAACTTTCTATTCATCATGGAATCCTGAAACAAAAATGTATTACCGTTTCCACAAAATAATTAACCTCCTGAGACCCGAGAAAAAAGTTTTTCATGTCTTTACATTGTTTAGAACATTAAAAAAAAAAAAAAAAAAAGTAAAAATTAAAAATGATATTTCATTCATAAGTTATGCTATGTCCTCGGTAGAGGGCATCGGGACTCTTTTTTTTATTTTTTATTTTTTTTAATAAAAAGACATGAATGAACATGCATAGGCAAAAACAATTGATTCTTTAAATCACCAATACATTTTTAGTTTTCAAGATTTTTTTTTTACCAATTTTTTTTTTAATTTATTTTTTTTTTCAAATCAAAAAATAATCTTAATTAAAAATATTGGTTTCTTTCCTGAAAATCAGTTTTTTGGTCATAAAATCTACAGTGTTGCTCACATTCACATGCCTCTTCTTCTGTAACATAAAAAATGTGAATGGAGTGTATGATATTGCTGACATGACCACAGCTCTTTTCTGATTTGTCAAACTGACCGTGTTACAACTAACCCCGTGTTGCAACACTCCCTGGTCTCCCCTATTGATAATAAGAAATGTTTCTTGAGCAGCAAATCAGTGTATTACAATGATTTCTTAAGGACCATGTGACACTGAAGACACATTTCACATTTCTCAGGAGGAACTGGAGGTTAAATTTAGGAGTGTTTGTACAAAGCGACAGTATAGACATGACCGGAAATGAAGGCTGTTTTGTGCCCAGTTCCTCATTAACTCATTAGGAGGAGGGAAAGTAATAACGTGAATCTATGATATTGTATCTTGTTGATGTTTTAGATATTAACACTAATTAATTTGACACCGTACTTTATGTACAGTTGTGACCTTGCATACTCGTTAAAATAGTATGAATTCATGACTATAGCTTACAAACGTGTATACATACCTGTCAGGAAGGGATTTGTGAGCACATCTTCTTGTTTGAAAAATGACAAGCACAATATCAAGATTATTTATAGAAGTGTCAGAAACATGTCAAAAGTACCGGCTCTGTCAGCGTGTTAATGTTCTGTCATACTTGGTGGTTCACTCACTCAATGAACATGCTTACGTTGACGTTTGGATACATGGACACTATAAGATACTCAAAGATGTTTCGGAAATTTCTGAATATAGTGCACAAATCACATTAGATGACAAGCAGGACAGTTGCTGTGAATAAAGACGCCAGTTCCTTTCCACAAATAGGGTACGTACTTACTTTAGAAGCATCTGTCTATTTTATTGAAGATATATGATTAATGGTTAACCCTGGAAGTTGGCAACATTTTTGGCTTAGTTTTCATTTATTTTATTCTATTTTATTTTACTTTTTTATATATATATTTTTTATGTATTTTATATTTTTATTGTGTATTTGATGTGATAGCCTATTTTTAGAAAATTACAGAATCACACTAATTAGAATTTTAAATAGAATTTAATTTGAGGGAGGGGGTGTACTTCAGACCCTGTTTTATACCTACTCATGGAAAGGACCGACTGCTGAATGAATGAAATAAATGTAAAGGACAGAAGGTTTATGACACTTGCTGCTAGGAGAGAAACAACTACTGTGAATACTAGGAACATCAAACAAATGAACATCAAATCAAGTTAAAACTTGTTAAAAGTTAAGAGTTAAAAGTACAGTACATACAGTAGCCATGGAAACCAATTCTGTAAGGAAACAGAAATGATAACATCAGCATTACCCACAAGCCAAACATACACATGTTTTATAATGGCTCAGACACTGAGATGTAGGTTTTTAGACATCGGCTTCATGTTCATCTGCTCTGAGACCTTGAAGCCTCCACACAGATCTCTCCACACTGAAACCTGAACCTAAAAGCATAAAACCGGAATAACAAATTCAGATGTGCAGACCATCTATCAAAGTCAGACACATATTTTTGATCTCTCTGTCTCAATCTATTGCCTAAGTACTCTTGAATTAAAAAACATAGGCCTACAGTGTGTTTGATTGACAGGTTGGCAGTAACCATCACGGTCTATAAAATGTACTTGCATAATACATTCAACAGTTTTATTTTGTTGTTTTTTTTTTTGTTTTTTGTTTTTTTTAAGTAAAAACATTTTATTTAAGCATCTTTGAAAAAAGATCAAACTAATTCAGAAGTATAAATGCTTAAGGTAAAATTTGTTTTCACAGATATAATAATGTAATACTATAGAATAGATATAAATAAACGTTACATTATTATGTACATTTGATATTAAATGAAGTTTTCTTACTCCACCAGAAATTTTTTATTTTTTATTTTAGATTTAATTTTTATTTTTCTTATTTTAAGATTTATTTGATTTATTTGACTCTTGCAGGGGGGAAAACGAAAAGAAAATGGATTAGAAAAGAAAAAAAAATTATATTCTCTGAAAAAAATAATAATAATAATTTAGCATCTTAAGGAGATTTCTTGTTTAAGAACGTGTAGTTAATCCAGATTTTGTCCTTTTTTCAGTAAAATTAAGAAACCAACTTTTGCAATGCAGAAATGTTTTTACAAGCAATGAGAAACAGGACTCTAGAAAGAGCAAAAGACAAACAACAGAACTCTACAGAAGCTCTCAAATGCATTATTTGCACGTCGCTAAACTGTGAAATTGTATTTCTTTTAAACATATCTCCGTAACATTAGAGAGGAATTACACCGCCTATTGAGTTTGCAAGGCCAATATTTCGGTTTCCATTATCTGGGCTGTGATCCACTGAAGCCCAAATTATTAAGCCACCCATGTGGATAAGCGTCACATTAAATGTTGTGCTGGATGAAGTTACTGGGATTAATGCAAAAGCAAACTTCTAACACAATTTTTTTTTTTTTTTGTCTGTGGAACAGCTACGACCTGGCAAACTGTCTAAAATGGCACAGCCGAAATCTGAACACTTAGTTCACACGTGCCCACACACTCTAGTCACAACTCCAATACAGCTTTCCACAAACATGCAGAACCGTCAGTGCATTTAGCACCAACACTTCCTCACACTCTATACTTGGTGACACTGCTTTTCACAGTTACTGAGACAGACCCTGAGAAAAAGATAGAGAGCTTTACCTTAACTCAAACTGTGATGCATGTCATCATAATGTACATGCTAAGTCTAATCAAGTCAACTATCGTAAAGATATCACGATTCAAAATGTGGAATATTGCCCAGTGGACTCTTATAAACAGCTTATATATGAATACAGTTCACCATGGGCTCATAAGATGTTTTAATGGCTTCCTGGCCATCTGTAGAAATGCCATCACGTATGTCTGCTCAAGCTGTTTTAAACTCATAAAAGTGAACTGCTATGGATAACACACTTGCATACTATCAGTTACACTTATTAGTGTATAGTGCATTTCTCCTTGCTGCTTGAAATGTCATTGTTATTTACATTTATGCATTTAGTGAAAGCATGTATCCAAAGTGACTTTGATCCAGTCTGACAAATACTTAAAGATTCAAATTTTATTTTATTTTATTTTAATAAAGAAAAATATAGCAAAATAAACTGTAATCTATATTTATTGATCTTTGCACCTTAAATTGCTACTGTAGAGCACAGTAATTTTCAGTGGAATTTATTCATATCAATGAAACATAGGTGTATCAAATTATATAAAGCATAACACTGTAGCATTTCAACTATAAAAGTTACTATGTCATTTTAGAGGAACATATTTGTGTAGTATTTTACAAAAGCTTTTGCAGCTTTTCCTTAGAATGGAAAAGTTTTTAAAGTCTAAGTCTAATTTAAAAAGCTTAACAAAAACTCTTGTTTTAATAAATTATTTAAAAAAAAATTCTCTACTTATTTCCCAAAAAACATTTAAAAAAAATTCAATCAAAATATAAGTGTGTCAGCAGCTGTCACTGGTACCTGTACCGCTGTTCGTTCCCAAAAGTACACTGTTAAAATAGACCTGCGGGGGCAGGGGGGTGGAATTGAATTCAGGTTCGAACCGAGCAATCGAACGAATGTGAAAGCAGCCTTAAAAAGAGTGTGGGAGGTTCAGCGCAGATTTGTAATCTAATAACGTGACCTTTAAATGAGCAAAATAATTGCAGGCGGTTTGATGGCACTTCATGAATACATTCCCGCTTGCCCAGCTGGAAAAACAGATGCTGTGTTAGAGAGAGGGAGAGCGAGTGTATTTCTCTCATTTTCTCTAATCTCATATTTGCATTGGAGGGAGATCGAGGAGATGACACTGTATCAGCTTGGCCAGTGCTAATCTTACAGTAATACCACTTGCAAGTGAACCACATTCGGTCAATTTTAATGTCATTAGTTCGAGCTACAGAGGATGAGCTTGTCAACGGGAGAGTAATTGCATCCTTGTGCTTCTACAGTGCCCGTTTGGAAGACGTGATTAGATTCCAGAATGGTATTAAACACACTTGGCCTCAGGAACACTTTGCATGTTCAGACTAATGAATGCACACATAGCTTAGTGTACACATGTAGACATTGTTTTACTCATTTTTGATGGTTGTCAGTGTGCTAAATCCTGTTCTGTTTACATATAGATCGTTATTTTAAGTCGACAAGTGCATTTTCAGTAACTGATGCCATTTCAATATATATATATATATATATATATATATATATATATACACACATACAGTGCACAGCATAAATGAGTACACCCCCTCTAAAACTTAACAAATTCAGCAGTTACTCTTTACTTAGATTACATGTTAGGGTTCTTTGGAGATATAATGTTCCAACAAGCCTGCTTGATCAATTACCAAAGAAGAATGTCAAAATTATTCAGCAAAATAAGATTTTCTTATCAAAGTGATAAAATGTTGTGTTGCAAAAATGAGTACACCCTCCTGAAAGTTACTAAATAAAAAAAAATTTAAAAAAAGTGTGTAGGTTTAAGGCTATTTTTGATCAACAGGTAAGTATATTGAACCAAAACTTTTAAAGACCAGTAATTTCCTGACAATTAAAAGTGTTATATAGCCCACTGAATCATACTCAGACTTAATGCTGGCAGCAGTGGAACCACTTGGGAGAAAACTGCCAGGTGACTTTCTTAGCATAAAAGAGGTCAATGGTACAAGAGGAATACCAAATTATTGTTTAAGTGTGAAAATATAGCAGAAGTAGCACCGACATTCAAAAACAATGGACTTGTGACAAGGCTCCTGAATTAATCAGGTCTTCACTTTAAGTTTTCATTTAGTGATGAGTGAATTTTTGCTAGAAAAAGACCAGGAGAAAAAACATGCAAGTGTCTCGGAGCCGGCAAAAGCTATGAAAAGATTGACACTTTATCTCACAGAGTATGACGCAGCCTGCAGAAGTGACATGCATGGTTGTTGTCACCACTAGAATTACCTACTGTAGCCACAGCAAAATAAACTCATTTAACCTCTTCCAAGGCACATATTTACAAAACAGAGCCTTCTGGGAATCCATACTCTGGTCTCAAGAGACCAAGTCAATCATTTTGGATCCAAAAGCATCCAAAATGTTCTGGTGTTGCTAGAGGAGGAGTACAGAGAGAAGTGCTTGGTACCCACAGTGACGTTCAGTGGTAGTAAAGCTTTTATATAGGGATGAATGAGTGCTGAAGGTGTGAGGGAGTTGTGCTTTATCAACGCTGTCATGAATTCACACACTACTGTGTGATGTAATACAAAAACTTGAAACAGAAGATGCTACCCTCCCCTCATTCCCTGCGTTATTGGGCATTTTTTCAGCATGACAATGAAGATATTCATTCTCCCAAGGTGAAAATCCTTCAGTGGACATGTGTTTCACTCAATCTTAATGCTCTTGAGCAACTGTGGGGGATTCTGTAGAGACGAGCTGAGCAAAACTCTCCATTAAAGACCAGAGCATTTAAGGAGGTCGTCCTCCAGGAGTTAAAAAGGACAGATGTGAAAATTTGTCATGAACTTGTACACTCAGTGCCAAGAGGGTCAGAGCAGTATACTTGAAGTTCTGGAGGACATACTAAGTACTAGAATATTATACATTTGCTGAATTAAATCTAGAGTGTACTCATTTCTGCAATCCTTCATTTAAACAACATTGGCTAATTTACTTATCTTACAGAAAATATTGGAATATATTTTGTTGTTTTTATTAAGTATATGTTTAATACACTTCAATTTTGCCATCTTTCCATGAATTATATTAGTGATCATTAAGAAAATACATCTTTTATATTTATTCAGAGAGGGTGTACTCATTTATGCTGTGCACTGTATATGTCAGTTGTTCTTTACTTTACCCTCTTGCTCAAATAAAGTAAATATATTTTAAAAGCAGAGCTTCTGAATGTCTCCGGTTAGATAGTCCTCTCTCTTCTCAACTCTGTTTGTCATGCACAGCAGCATGTGAGAGATACAGATAAGATAGAGCTCTGCAACAATGCAATCGTACTGATCTTGGACATGTTGAGCTGTTGAGCTCCAAGAAAAAAGCCATTGATAGATAAGGGGTAGCTGAAAAGGGCCTATCAAGTAATAGAAGTTCCTCTTGCTGACCAGGCACGTGCAGTCATGCCTTTCAGAAGCCGATTCTTTGCTCTCTGATGCTGCACCGACAGATAGTCTGCCCCCTGTCTAAATACTAGAGCAGGTGAGTCAATGACATATAAGAGAGTCCAAGAAAATTCTCATTTAAAATTTAAAATCTAATTTCAAATAAATGTGCTAAGTTGGTCATTTTTGTACTCGTGGTTTCATGTTTTTTTTTTTTTTTTGTAAACAAAATAATTAATATTATTAAAGTACTTGTAAATGTACACTTCTTTTTTTTTAGTTTTTCTAATATACTTTTCAGGGTAAAAAGAAAGACAATAAGAAGAAAGTCCAATTATTAGATATATTAAGACTTACATTATTAAAGATGTATATGTTTAATAAAAAAATAAATAAATAAATATAGTGTACAATGCATGTGAGCGTACACCTTTTTTGGCTCTTCTACTTCTATTTTTCTGGGTAAAAAGTTTTTTTTTTTTTTTTTTTTTTTTTACAAATATTATAAATTATTAATTCATAAATGTGACCCTGGACCACAAAACCAGTGGCAGAGGTATATTTGTAGCAACAGCCAACAATACATTGTATGGTTCAAAATATTGATTTTTCTTTTATGCCAAAATCATTTGGATATTAAGTAAAGATTATGTTCCATGAAGATATTTTGTAAATTTCCTACTATAAATATATCAAAACTTAATTTTTGATTAGTAATATGCATTGCTAAAAAATTAATTTGGACAACTTTGAAGGCAATTTTCTCTCTCTTTTTTTTTTTTTTTTTTTTTTGCACCCTCAGATTCCAGATTTTCAAATAGTTGTATCTCAGCTGAAAATTGTCATAACAAACCATACATCAATGGAAAGCTTATTTATTAAGCTTATCTCAATTTAAAAAAAAAAATAAAATACTCTTCATACTGGTCACAAATATGATGATAGTTTTTGGGGAGACACACCACATATAATTTTACAACCTGAACAAACCATGCCTTTTCATAAGAAATTCAAATTATCAGATATATTAAGACTTATTGACATTGACAGGGTTTTCTTGGGTCCTATCTGTGGTATAATTTCCTGTTTATGTTTGTTTGTTTTGTTTTGTTTTTGTCTTATTTTGTTTTGTTTTGTTTTTGTTTTTCTCTTCATTTTCTGTTTCTAAAATACTTAGGGCCAGATTTACTAAACAGGGCAAATTAGTGCGAGAATGCAATTCTAAAACAGCGCCGATGGGCTTGGAAATTTCTGCAGCCGATTTACTGACAACATGCAAAATAAAGAGAACAGAAGCAACTCATTTCCATAATGACCAACGCAATCTACCAAGCACAGCGCAAATTAGCATAAGGATATGTTCAGATTCAGATAATGTGTTCTTTTGGCATTCCAACTAAATTATTAAATTAATATGTGTGGAAAAAAATCCTCTCCCTTCTACCTCTCTCTACCACTCCCTGTTCTCTGCGGTGCCTTCTCCATGCAGCCATTTCAAGTGCAAAATAGTTTAAGACATGCTTTTTCGGGGGTGTTAAATAATGATGCAAATACCACTAATCTGATGAGCACAAACGTTAGTAATTTTAATACTCTCCTCCCATAAATTTTGCATCTGAAAGGGAAACTCCTACAAATGCATATTCAATAAGGTCAGGCACAAAAATAACTATGCCCATGCCTTTTCAGCGCTAATTCTTTACTGCACGTTTTTAGTAAATCCTGACAGTACTGTTTTAACACCAAAAGATGGCTTGCACTGGCGCAAGCTGTTAGTAAATCTGGCCCTTTATTTTTCCTTTCACATGTCATAGGCCCAGATACAGAATGAATACAGAGAATTATTACAGTGTTCTGCCAGATGAGATATACGGATGGACACTCTTTTTCTTTTAGAGTACAAATAGAGTAGGTTTTCTGGTAAGAGCTGCCAAAAGTATCTCTGTTTGAGAGAACACCTGTACTTGCCTTTCTTCTTCTTCTTCTTCTTCCAATAATTTGATTCCAAATACAAAATTAATATATTTGTGCAAAAGCATCAGGAACACTTTAACACCTGAAGTTCCTGAAGTCCTGCTCAAATTTTATCCGTCCTGCAGTGTCAAAGAAGTGTTCAAAATAGTTCAAATTGTTTCAGAGTTTGTATAGTCACTAGATTTAGTCAGAGCGGAAAATATGAGAAGGGAAAATCAACAAACATCCTCCCTTTTTACTCTGACAAAACATGGCGCTGCAAAGAAAAAGAGGGATAAATAAAGATGTTTACTCGCAAGACAAAAGAGGGCAAGATAAGTTGCCAAGAGAGAAACAAGAGTACCGCCTTCAATGCCAAGTCAACTGCAAAGCTTCTCTCTCTCTCTCTCTCTCTCTCTCTCTTTCTGTTTATGAATTTTAATGTATATAGGTCTTTTATTATTGAACTTTGGATTACTGCCCAGACAAAAATTTTAGGACATTGCCCATGACGGTGCTCTTAATTCTGATCCTAGACCTGTTCTGTCATTTCCATCATGACAGCTAAGATTAGATTCAGGGTAACAGGACTATGTCCCGGATCAGTGTCTAGCCGGAAGACCTAAATGGATAAATAATGAAAGTGAGAATGCGGTTGAAGATTATGCGTGGCAGCCTCAGGCAGGCTGTAGGCCAGTGTCAAGCTGTAGTGTGTGGTTCTCCAGGCCTGTACCGCATCTAGTCCAGACTGTACACACACCAGAAGTGTCTCATTTATTATGCAGAGATGTTTAACAAGTAATGAAGATTCCAAGGATAGTTTCAAAAGTGCATATTTAGTGCTTTGAGACCAAACAAGTGATAAAATACAGTACGTATAGCCCACCGTGGACGATGCCTATGATTATGGTCTTGGAAAGCATGTTTGTCATTGACACGTCTTGGAAAATGGTAGTTTGGGAGTTTTCGCTCCTACCTTGATGCTTCTTATGAGAGTTGTTCAGACATTATCCTGTATATCTGTCTGAATGTCTAATATCTCATATACCATATGGCCAAAATTACGTAGAGACACACACACAGTACAGGGCGGTGGCACTTTTGGACATTTACTAAACTCCTAAACAGACATTTATTTAAAAATGGCTGAATTTTGTCACATCCACTGAAATATACTGATATAAAAGTTATAATTTAAACTTTATGTGGAGTACTTCTTCTGCACAATGCACATTTCTTAATATTAAGCCTAAAATGTGTTTTAATGTCACTATTGATGAGGATTTTATGATCTTTGAATAATATTGATCTTTAAATGCAAGATATTTAAAGTTTACCTAAAGAATACTTGCAATAGTTCCCCTTTAGCACAATCAAATATACTTCAGCATCTTTAATTGAACTTCAGCACTACTTCCGCACAATTAAAGTGCATTAAGAACAAAATTGTTCCAGTTTAGCAGACTTTAAGTATACCAGTATACTATACCAAAAGTACAATTGCAGGGTATTTTTCATTAAGTACATAATAATGTAAATGTATTTGTAGCATACTTAGCATGAAATAAATGTATTTCAAATACACTTTAGATATTTTTTCAAACCACGTGTACATTTTAATTTTTGCTTAGTGGGTCAGTTCACCCAAAATTAAAATTCTGTCATCATTTATTCACATCGTTCTAATAACTTTGGTTAAGTTAAGAACAAACATTCTTCAAGTAACATTGAAATGTTCTTTCAAAGTTATCTATTCTTTAATAATATTCTCAAAACGTTATTTATAGATCATTTATGGAATGTTTTTTTCTGAAACATTTTATTTGTACGTTCGCTTAAAGGGATAGTTCACCCAAAAATGACAATTTGATGTTTGTCTGCTTACCCCGAGGGCATCCAAGATGTAGGTGACTTTGTTTCTTCAGTAGAACACAAACAAAGATTTTTAACTCAAACCGTTGCAGTCTGTCAGTCATATAATGGCAGTCAATGGGACCCACAGCTTTGAGAGACAAAAAAACATACACAGACAAAACCAAATTAAACCCTGCGGCTCGTGACGATACATTGAGGTCTTAAAACACGAAACAATAGGTCTGTGCAAGAAACTGAACAGTATTTAAATAATTTTTTACCTCTGATCAACCGCAATGTCCAACTGTGCTGAGCGCGTTCACAACATCCGGCGTGTGACACATCAACGTGCTCTGGCATAGTAGACGCATGCGGGGAAGCATAATGCATTACGCTAATGCATTAGCTTAAAGCTTAAAATAAAGAATTCTCATGTTTTGGGCAGCTTGGATCACGTACTTCTCCCACAGCATCTCATTCTGTTTCCTCCACTATTTTTAGATGCATTTTGTCCATAGAAATGTGTTATTCAGTGCTGTAATTTGACGTGACTGGCTGAAGTTGGACGTGCACTGTGGGCAGACCCGACTAATCGATAATGAGAATCGTTGTCGATGATTTTCGTTATCAATAATAATCGATTTTATCGATTAGTTGTTCCAGCCCTAATGCTAAGTGTCTATCATTGACGATAGTGGTCCTGACAGAACATGTTCTTTTGTGTCCCTTGTCGCAGTCATGGTCTCTCACAGTCCTTGTCTCCAACAGCTTGTCTCGTTGCTCTACTGATAGCAAGTACTTTTTTAGTTCACTGCAGATTCGCTCTTATTCCTGAGGACTTCAGGACACTTCCGAGCCATGTTGACTTTGTCCACATGTGAGCAAAGGTCACTGAGCAGACTGTGTGTAAACTTAAAGGAAGGCATCTGCTCTACTTTTTCTTTCCACTCCTCAGCAAGCCCTCCACTCCTAATCCCTCGCTCCTGCTGACCGCACAGAATCTGAGTTTCCATCTCTCAGCAGAGCCCATGTTCATCCTGTCAGTCACAGAGTCAAGAGGAAGAAGCCACCTGCTCGAAGCCGCTTGTAGAGAAAATTATTAATTTGCTGTAAATTTTAGTAGATGTCCTGTGAGCGACATGAATTTGGACACATCTGCTTATTCTACACTAGAAGTTAAAAACTTGCGGTTGGTATGATTTTTTTGGTCATACTTTATTTTAAGGTCCAATTCTCGCTATTAACAAACCGTTAACTATGACTTTTGCCTCAATAAAATCCTAAGTTGCTGCTTATTAATAGTAAAGTAGTTGTTAAGTTTAGGTATTGGGTAGGATTAGGGATGTAGAATATGGTCATGCAGAATAAGGCATTAATATGTGCTAATGAACAGCCAATATGCTAGAAATAGGCATGCTAATAAAACTAGTTCATAGTGAGAACTGGTCCCTAAACTAAAGTGTTACTGATTTTTTTTTAATTTTTTTTTTTTATGTTTTTGAAAGAAGTCTTGTTCACCAAAGCTGCATTATTCATAATATATATTTTTAAAATATATTTTAAAATGCAATTTATTGCTGTGATGCAAAGCTGAATTTTCAGCAGCCATAACTCCTGATCCTTCAGAAATCATTGTAATATGCTGATTTGATGCACAAGAAACATTATTATTATGAATTTTGAAAACAATTGTGCTGCTAAATTTTTTATGAAAGTCATGATTTTTTTCAGGATTCTTTGATGAATAGAAAGATCAAAAAGTTCTGAAGAACAGCATTTAGAAATCTTTTGTAACATTATAGATGCAATTTATTGCATCCTTGCTAAATAAATTAATACTTTTATTTCAAAACAAAAACCAAATCTTAAAACTTGTTACTATTTTCATTAGTAAGCGGTACATTTTCAAAGCTCTTAACGTGTCATCTGTCAAAACCCCAATCTGAAAACCCCAACTAGAGTTTCACTCCAGTCATACTGTAAAAACATTTCGTCAAGAACTGTGTACAGGAAATGCAGTACAGTAATTAGTTTAAGCACTTGTTTAATAGTTGTTACTGTTCAGTTACAGTATTGACATTATACTCTACTCTCAAATGACACAAAACCTCATGGTGGTGTCATATCCTCACTTATCACACATTTTGATAATATATCACTGGATAGATATTACAATTGTATACTTTTAAATGTTTACTATAGAACAAATTGTTAGAATTATTTAAAATGCACAATGGGGTTTGTAAAAACTGCAATCATGAATGATTGACATTGAATTATTGGATGTACTGACAACCTTAGAGTCAGTTCATCAGTCACCTAAGGCTGTTTATCTGTTGCCTAAGGTATCATACCAAAATCAAAATTTTAGTATCGATCCAACCCGATGATGTACCTTAATAGACAAAAAACACTTACGATTGACATAGAAGCTCTGCGCCTTACATTCTACCTACTCATCTGCATACATTATGGAATTTGAAGAACAGAAATGCCAGTTGCTGATGGGGGAATTTTTTTTCAACCCAAGATTACAGCAGTGTTCTTGTTTTGGAGACAACACCCTGTGTGAGGCCAAAATCTGGACAAGGCAGAGGAGATTATGGCGCCAAATCACGTCTCACGCTGCAGACCCCAGCCAGCCTGCTCATTTATAAATGATCTGAAGGGTTTGATTCCGTCATACAAGAACGCTTGGCTGGGTGTTAGAATGCATCTCATGCTGCTATGGCTCGTCACGTGGGGAAGTGAACTTCAGATGAGAAGACTGTTATTGCATCATAGAGACTGCTGTGCTGTTGTTGCCCACAACCGTCAGTCGAAACCATATGTGCATTGTCATTTCACAAGTAATATAATCGGACAATGTCGTCAACACCTAGTAAAGCTATATCAGTTGATATAATAATGGCTTGAGCATCAACACAATGCCAGGAGACATGAGAGAGATGCAACTGTTATGAAAAACTGAAAGAATGAAAAACTGTTTTTGCCCAAGATCATGTCCATTAAGCAGTGTATCACATGCATTGCTTTATTTACTATATTCACTGTCTATACAGTCTACTGTCATATACTGTCTAAAACAGTTCACTCTTGTACTCATTCAACATTTCTCCGAAATATCAGAAAAAAAAAGGTGATTTGACTGCTCAGACTGAAATGTATTTTAAAAATATGATTTCACATTTTGAAATGCAGTCACGTTTATGAGAAACAAATCAGTTTTTTCCAGTTCATATCATTTTATGTTTTGTTTTGTTTTGTTTTGTTTTGTTTTGTTTTGTTTTGTTTTGTTTTGTTTTGTTTTGTTTTGTTTTGTTTTGTTTTGTTGTAGCACTGCATAATTCGTGCCATATTTTCTGAAAACAGGCTTTACTATCTTATGGAATTTTGAAAATGTCTAATTTCAGTATGATTAGATAATTTAGTACAAAACAAGACTGTGTTTGTTTTGCAGTGTGTGCAAATTTCAAACAACTGAACTGATTTGAGTTGTAAACACAGAGATTCTTGCTAGCTGCTGTGTCTTATATGTAATCTAAAGAGATTGCTCTAGCAATCTGTCATTCTCAGTACCAAAATGGTTGATTTAATACCTGTTCATCTTGATTATCTATTCCAAAGGATGCCCTTAAGCACTGTATGCAGAATTGAGCACTTTATCATATATGGTCTGGCTTCATGTAGACACTAAACCAAATTAGCTAATTTTCCCACACTTTTCACACCGCAGGTGTCAGAGTATCATTTTAGAGGTAGCTTAATTGCAAACTACTTCAAAAGGGATGGCTTTCAATGATTCATTGCTGTTCTTAATAAAAGGTTATTGAAATCATTAGAAGAAGCCGGAGGGTATGTTAGATGCTCTGTGTATGTGTGTCTAAAGATATCCATGTGTACACACAAACGCTGTGCTTGCCTGTCATCGCAAGATACAGATGGATGAATATTTCAACAGAGCAGAAAAACGTCCCCTCAAACGGCCATGACCCCATAACAAACGACAGGGTTCACGTACGGCATGCCCAGGTTTACAGATGGTTTCCTTCCAGGATTTTGATAGAGCTGCACTTCATTGTTGAGGTGGGCTGAAAAGACACAGGATATGCACCATTAATGGGTTTATTAATAACTGAGATATCGACATGGACTGGATCTCAAGGTGCTGATGGAGAACAGGTACAGCATGCACTCAGAGATCCAACTTTGTCTCCCTATAGAGAATGTTCAGCTTTTAACAAGCCAGATGGAGTTGGAGCAGCCACTGATTTAATGGACTCGCTACAGTAGCATGCAGTGGATCAGGAAGAGGTCAGTCGCAAACACCCATAGAGAAGTGATGAACACAAGGGCAAGCAGGAATTCCCACACACATATAACTGTATGAGTGCTCTCATATCATTTATATTGTTTCCGCTCCCCAACATACTGAATTCATACATTTATTTATTTTCCTAGTCATAGACACAGGCAGGTTTGATTGACAGGCCAAGGATTTTCTTGTAAGGATGCCTTACACCTCCTTATACTTTCGAGATTTCTTTAACCAGACCTAACATATATTTTTATAATATTGGTCAGAGCAGGTCTGCTCATATTTCTTGTACAGTCCAGCTCATACTGTACTTTTTGTGCTTCTTCCATTGACTTGGAATACGAATACAGAGGTTGATGTTTTGAGAAAATTAACTTACATTTTTATTTTATGTGCTGCAACCACAACTCTTTCTGAGGAACTACATTGTTTGGTGGAAGAATACTGTTTTTATTAATATCATTACACTTATTTGCTCTGTTTTATTTTGTGAAACCTTACTAAGTATATGGAATAACCGTTTTATAAAAGCAATAAGCCCTGTGAAGCCGTGGTTTACAGTGAATTTATAAAGCGTCCGCTTCGCGTCATGCCTAACAACGCCCCTTAGCTGTTATAAATTCACTGTAAACCACGGTTTCTTGGGGCTTATTGCTTTAATCTTATACATACACTCCATTCACAGTAGAAGAAGGTTCTTTAGATTTTGTAAATATTCTTCACACTAAGAAAAAATGGTTATTTCTGTTTACTGAAAGGTACTTTGGAGAACCAAAAATGGTTATTCTATATTATTATTTCTGCAGAAACTCCCTTTTGGAACCTATATTTTTAATAGTGTAAGCAAACAAGCAATTATAAACTGTTCCGGGTTCATCAGAGTTTCCTGCTGCAAGAGAACAATGCATCATAAATACAGTTTTTCTTGTGTAGCTTCTAAAGCTAGAAATGGAAAAGGATATTATGCCCTAAGCTTTGCTTGGCCTATTAGCATCTGACAAGCAACTTTAATAGCAATTATTCTAGAAAAATTCATCATCAGAACATCAGAACAGCTAACCTAAAAGACCATGAAAATGGCTGTTGTTTATGAAGCGCATAAGAGACAACAGTAAGAGAGCTACCAAAGATAAAATAACAGTTCATGGCAAAGACTTATGAATATAATTAGGCATGGTCAGAAGAATTTTATTTTTAAAAGAGTGTTTTTTTTTTTGTTTTGTTTTTTTTGTTTGTTTTTTTGCTTCACAGCTCACCTAAGTCTGTTTAACATAAAAAAATAGCTAACTGTGCAGGATAGACTGGCACTTTGACATTTCCTTTTCGTCCTTTAAGCTTTTGCTTAGTCAGATATTTTGAGCGCTGGGCACATTATCTCGGCTTGCTGGGCTATTATGTGGTAATGGCTAATTACTGGTCCAGTGAGCTATTAAAATTTGATTTTTTTTTTTTTTCATTAAATATTTGACTGTTATGTAAATGTGGTATTATTATAAATATGCATAATATATCATTTTGTATGTTGATTGAAAAAAAGGCCAAAACATTAATGGTTTATGAAAACCAATATTATGCATAATAATTGCCATAAAATGAGAAAATGATTCCTTCAAAGAAGGGTTAAGTCTGCAAAATGGTACAACGCTTCTGACATTGACATATCTGTGACACATTGTGAAATGTTGCATAATTATTAAAGGTTTGATTAATGATAACATCACATCAATCAAAAGATAATGTTTATTAATGTTCCACTTACTTACTCATTTGTGTAATTCCAGATGTAATTATCTTAAAGAGGTCGTATCGTAATTTAGTTTGTTTTGTTTTTTCCCCCTGAGGCCCACTTACAATATTCAAAGGGCTTTGTGGGGGGTGGTACCTTTGTACCTTTAAGAATCCAATCTAAATTCTGCCAGGAACAGCACAGGATTTGGCAAAAGTTGTACCTTATCTCACCATTTCTTATCCCTTATAGGTTACTCTCATTGTTATACACCATTCAAGACTTTTTTGGTCTCTGTTTTGTCTCTTGTTTTATTCAGCAAGGATGCAAATGACTTTGAAAACTTAAAGTAAAATTCAACCACTTCTAAACATAAGCATGTATGACTACCAAAGCCAGCTAATGCTTCAGGTGCATGCACCAGTACGCTATATTAAAACAGGCTGGCATTCCCCTCTACCCGTTCTGACAGATCTTTGGCCCAAGCGCAGAGGTGGATTAGTGGTCATCTACCTTTGGCCCAGTAATTCTAACAGTCGTTGTGATTACCCAGTGGTAAATGTGTGCACAGGACCCCATCTGTGTTCTCTGGGCAACACAAGCCTCATAAGTCACTTTCCATGTAAATTAGACCTGTCAGCTTCCGCAGATGAGACAGACAATCATGCTGGCCAATCATAAACCTTGCTGCAGATACATTGAGGAATGGTGAGGTGTGTTTTTATAATGTCCATTTCATTCAAGGTGACCTGAAGGCGGTTTCCTGCTCCCATTTTCCTTGCAAACTGGCTGCACTTGCTCTCGACAGGCTGCGCCTGGGCAGAGGATGCTGGGTAATGAGACAGCATGATTGATCAGATGTCTGCTCGCTGGCCGCCTGCCAGACCTGTGCCGCCCGCTTGTGTAATGTCCAATGACTGGCTTCAACAAGCTCCAAATGCTGGGAGAGAGAAAAACTCTTGCTGTTACTCACTTTAGACATGACAGGATGATTAACCCTTGAGCAACACTGTATGTTTCCTTGATGAAACTGAACTGAGGCGTTCACATAACATTTATCCAAACACAGTCAACCAGTTGAAAGTCCAATCAGACAGCTGGTAGCTGTAGAACATTTTAAGCTGTTCTAAGATGATTTTTAGCTGGTAACTTGATGATGATTAGTCTAAGATGGTCATTAGCTGGTCTAAGCTGGTCATTAACAGGTCTAAGATGATCTTTGGCTGGTCTAAGTTGGTCATTAGCTCGTCTGAGCTGGTCACAGATGGATATTAACTAGCTAGATTGCTACTGGTCTAAGACGATTAACTGGTGTAAGCTTGTCATTAACAGGTTGTAAGATGATTTATTATTATTAGTAATAATAATAATAATTCGTTACATTTATATAGCGCTTTTCTAGGCACTCAAAGCGCTTTACATAGTAAGGGAGGAATCTCCTCATCCACCACCAGTGTGAAGCATCCACCTGGATGATGCGACGGCAGCCATATTGCGCCAGAACACCCACCACACAACAGCTTATTGGTGGAGAGGAGACAGTGATGAAGCCAATCAGTATATGGGGACGATTAGGAGGCCATGATGGTCAGAGGCCAATGGGTAAATTTGGCCAGGATGCCGGGGGTTACACCCCTACTCTTTTCGAAAGATATCACAGAGAGTCAGGACCTCGGTTTAAGGTCTCGTCCGAAGGACGATGCTTTTTACAGTATAGTGTCCCCGTCACTATACTGGGGCGCTAGGACCCACCCAGACCACAGGGTGAGCACCCCCTGCTGGCCTCACTAACACCTCTTCCAGCAGCAACCTAGTTTTCCCAGGAGGTCGGTACTGACCAAGCTCAAACCTGCTTAACTTCAGTGGGCAACCATTCTTGGGCTACAGGGTGATATGGCTGCTCTAAGCAGTCACTCTAAGCAGGCCTCAGGTGGTTATTAACTAGTGTAAGGTACTCGAAAATGGTCATTAGGTGGTCTTAGATGGATGTTAGCTATTCTAAGATGATTATTAACTAGTGTAAGGTAGATAAAAATCATCAATAGATGGTTATTAGCTAGTCTAAGATGGTCATCTTTAGCTGATCTAAGGTGATCATTAGCTGGAAGCTGGATGTTAGCTGGTCTGAAATGGACATTAGCTGGTCTAAGCTGGTCATTAGCCGGTCTAAGCTGGTCTCAGATGGTTATTAACTAGTGTAAGGTGGTCTATTATTGGCTTGTCTAAGAGGCTCTAAGTTGGACATTAGCTGGTAGCTAGATGGTTACTGGTCTAAGATGGCTGTTAGCTGGTCATTAACAGGTCATTAGTTGCTCTAAGCAGGTCTCAGATGGATATTAACTAGTGTAAGGTAGTCTAAAATAGTCATTAGATGGTCTTAGATGGTTATTAGCTAGTCAAAGATGGTTATTAATTAGTGTAAGGTAGTCAAAGATCATCAATAGATGGTCATCAGCTGATCTAAGGTGATCATTAGCTGGAAGCAGGATGGTAGCTGGTCTAAGATGGACATTAGCTGGTCTAAGTTGGTCTCAGATCGTTATTAACTTATGAAAGGGGGTCTAAAATGACCAATAGATGCTCTTTGATGGTTATTAGCTAGTCTAAGAGGGTAAAAGATAGTTAATAACTAATGTAAGTTAGTTGACGATGGTAATTAGCTAGTCTGAGATGGCTGTTAGCTGGTCTAAGCCGGTCATTAATTAGTCATTAACTAAGATTGTCATTAGCTTGTCTAAGTTGGTCTCTTTACTAAAATCGTCAATTATGATGTTCATTAGCTGATCTAAGATAATCATTAGTTTGTCTTTGATTGTCCAAGCTGGTCATAGAGTTGTCGTCTATCCATCTTGTTCCAAAAACTAGCTTGACCTTAAGTTAGTAGGAATAGGTGGTAGCTGATTTGTAACCAGTTCAAGGTGGCCTTCCAGCCAAAATAAAACAACTACCATGATTCAAAACACAGCAACAATCTTAATCTGGATTTTCCAGCAGCTTTCAATTGTCCAAAAGATTGTGTTTGTGTGTGTGTGTGTGTGTGTGTGTGTGCGTGTGTGTGTGTGTGTGTGTGTCTTGGAGCCTTTCCAGCCCTCATTTCAGCACACTGACACTAAAATGCTTTTCCGAGCAGAATCTTTAGGGTGTGGATAAAAGGTAGTCACAGTGGCGTCTTCTCGCTTCAGCCGCTCACTTTCCTGCCAGCTTTTAAGACTAGAAGTGCCCCAAGGAAAGCTGTTCGCCAATCAGAAAGGCAGGTGCAGCAGTTACGAGGGTGCTTGCGCATATAAATGCAGACCGTCAAGAGAAGCATGAAGCAAGTGAGCTTGGAAAAAAGTTCCTGGAATGGACACTGCAGAGCAGAACAGCTGGGCTATCGCTGCATGTTCACCTCTCGAGGGTTGATGTTTTATTTATAAACCAAAACCTGAAGTTTTATCCTAAACCTAAATTCTAGCCCTTGTGTGCACCTTGGCCTTCAACCCTGAGACCAAAACATCTGTTTTTGGCATCCCAAGGCTGTTGTCCCAATATATGCTCTTTACCTGAATTTGCTTTTCCTCCAAGGATGCAAGTGCCTCCTCAAAATATTGGATGAGAAAAAATACTAAAAATACAAAAAAAAATAAATAAATAATAATACTAAAAATTAATACAAAAAAAACATGAGTTTACAAATAAAATGTATTGTTTAAATTGTTACTGCCTTGAGTTATTATTTTCGAATAAATGTAAAATGCTTAAAACACTATTGAGATTCATACTTGGCTTTAATAAACAGAATATTGATTACATTGTTAATGTAAAAATATTTTTTTTAAAAATATATATTTTTCTGATAGTGTAAGTCATGCTTATTTAACCAAGAAAATGTAACTGAGACATAAATTTTAGTTTGATTAAATAATAATAAAAAAATAAAAACCTGAGGAAACCAGAGAATGCAGTTATGGAAAGAGTCAGTTAACCACCAGAGTAAAACCATCAGCGCCGTTTATTCAATTCAATTCAAGTTTATTTGTATAGCGCTTTTCACAATACAAATCTTTGCAAAGCAGCTTTACAGGAAATTAAGTTTCTACAATATATTTATACGAATTGATAGAGACCAAACATGGTATCAGTGAGGTGATATTAACTAGTGATCTATCATAAGCATGCATAAAACATTATACAATACACAAGAACATATACAAGAACAGTAACAATATACATATGTGTGTTCATTCAAAGAAAGGTTTTTCTATGAATTAATTAGAGAAGAGTCCATTTTTATGGGCATTATGTGTCTTTCCTATGGTTGAAATATGGTGAGAGAGAGAACTCTTAACATGCCATTAGGTCGTAAAGTTTATCTGGTCTGGCTGAGGTGTTCTGGTTACCATGGTAACCGGGGGCCTGGAGTCGTTCAGAGACATCCTGGCACCCAGTATGTTTATTGGGTGAGGGGTCTGTGATTATTTGTTAATCTAATGAATAATTGATTTGTTAAATCTAATGAAAAACTGTCTGATTGGTCCAAATGCTACAGCCTCCTCGTTTCAGAACACCACCGCACACCACTGATATATATATACTCTCCCTGTCAAATGTATAACACCACTGCTTGATGTTAAGCATCATGAAATATCTCATGATACTCTTTACTGTTAGTTATGAAAGTCTATAAGTGGCTGAGAAGGAGAAGCAGAGACAGCATAATTAATGCATTTGTAAAGTGCGAACAGAAAGTGTGTTTGTCCATGTGATAAAGAGTGAATGTGTGGAATAAGATCTAGTTGCTTACAGTTCTGTCCATGTGATTCTAAAAGGGTCGTCGCCTCACAAAAGCCTCACTGAGCTTTTTGGGATCCTTCATCAAAACCCATCAATTACTCTCTTTCTCCATCTCCTGCCCTGAATAGCATCTCTTCAAAATGAGAACATCAACAGAGCTCAATTTACTCCAGTCATCTGCAGGGTTTGTTGTTCCTTTTCTCTTCTCTCACAATACATCTCTGTACAATTTTTCCCTCTTCTTTGGGGGTTAATTGAGTCTTTTGACCCCATTGTCAACAGAGACTGTTTGTGGTTGGAGGGGAAATGAGTTTGTTTCTCTGGCTAAACACAATAGAAAGAATTGAAGTCAATCGGATATTAGGAAGATGATGTGTCATCCATTTTTTGAGAATGCCCTATCCCCTTGTGTTTTATGACCAGATTGGCATGCCAAACTGGAATAGAAAGACAAGCATGAGCTGAAATGTATGCCAAACACACACACAAAAAAAAAAAAAACCCAAAAAAAAAAAAAACCTTGGACTGAGTCCTTGTTGATTTGGCAGATGGACATATTTTGCATTCACTTTCTTACCCAGTACAGAAAGAACTGCTAGATTAACATTGTCTACAGTATTATTTCATCAATCAGAATCTTAATGCTTTATATCAGAGTGTGTCAGGCCTTGAGTGTGTTGAGCCTTATGTCAACTTGGACAATGTGATTAGCATGTGATAAATTAGCCTTGGTGATTGGAGACTAATAACTAAATCACACGATTGACATAAACAGTCTTCTGATGTGCTACTGATGTAATTATACACTCTTAAGGTTATTTAATGTAAATAAAGGTGTCTAAGGAGCTGCGCATTTGATAGCTAGTACTGAGGAATTAAGATTTTAGCTTTTAAAATGAATTTCAATGAAAATGAAATCAATACTGATCCTTTTTTCTTGGTCTTACTGTATGTTTTGCCGCAGTTTCAAAGAGAAATGTCCACTGAGTGGTGCTAAAACACGGGGTCAATACGTAAACCCTGGTACGTTTTTAATTACGTTGATATATTGCAGCAGTTCGGAATTCAAATATCCGGGCACCGTCGCTAAAAATTAATGCTCTGTCGTGTTGGAAATATGCCCTACACCAAGCCCAACCCTAAACCTACCCGATAGTGTTGACAAATGCAAAACTGATATAAAAACGCATTTGTTGATGCAACCATACTATTTGAACTTCCTTATATGCAGATTTGAACTGTTTTGTCGAACCGTAGTTACACGGGATTTGAACTGGAGCTCCTCAGCTCTCAAGTACGTCTCCATACTCCTTGAGCTACCGAACAAACCTACCATCTAAGCAAACCCATAGATATGAAGCTGGATACGTGTGATGCTAACGTTCAAAAGCATCAGTTTTCAAATCTCCCAGCATATTAATATTGTTTTGAAGTCATAACATGATATTCTTTGAGTAATTGTGTGAAAATTACACTTTATTAATCGAAACTCTGTAAATTTGTGTGAAAAGGAATAAAAGGCGTTGGAGTTTTACTGCCTCTAGTGTTCATTTCTTTTGGAAACTGAAGTGATATATACTTATTGGTACGTACCTGTATTTCGCGTCTCGCTAAAAAGTGCCCCCAGGTACGTTTATGCCATGAGACCAGGTTGTATATATACATCAGTGCATTATTTCATAATCTAATTCAAATGTAATAACCAGCTTTTCCTCTGAAGGGACTTTTCTCCTTTTAACATTAGCCAAATAACTCTTTCTCCAGTGGTTTAGCAGTCAAAATGGTTCCATTATGTAACATGGATTGTAAACAATTATTTTGGGGGGAAATCTGTGTAGTCTTCCATTAAAATGTAATATTCTACAATGAGTTTAACTATTATCCAAATAACAGATAACAGGGTAACCATTTTTTTCTTGGACAGATATCTGGGAAAAAAAAAAAATTGGTTATATATATATATATATATATATATATATATATATATAGTTTGCATAAAAATATTAAGCAGCACAACTATTTTCAACATTGATGAAAGTAAGAAATGTGTCATGAGCACCAAATCAGCATATTAGAATGATTTCTGGTGGAAAATATTTTATAATGGTGATAATCTGATAATATTACAATTTTTACAGTTTTTTTTTTTTAAATAAATGCTATGTTGAGCATAAGAGACTTCTTTAATCATAAAAAAATTAAGCATTCGATCTGGCATTATTCTTGTATTTAAAACTATATTTTCATAAGCCATTCCGATCTAGATTGATAAATTACAAAGTCCTGATAAATAAATTATAAAGTCCTGCACTGCATTTTTCTCATCGTTCCACTTGCAAATGTGTCTGATTACAGAAGGTTGTGATTATTGCTGTTGCCCGCACAGAGCTAGAGGAGGGTTTCCGGGTTTTTGAGAGACACACAGGACCAGAGGCCAGACACCTGGGTTAATACGGCTTGTACAGTACAGATCGCCCCTCAGGACATGGCTGAGCTCTTTTACTTGACTGTTTACACGCAGTGCCTTTGCATGTGCATTCACACACCTGGGAGGGACACCAGAGGGAGGTGAGGGCTTTACGGTTTACTATCAGATGTGCAGATTGTAGATGCATTTTAGTAGAATTTTCTTAAGTGTTAACCATTACTTTCCACTGGCTGTATTCTAGCAGGCAGCACTGTACCGTGTCAATCAGTCATCTGTGCGCTTGTCTAGTCCTACAGCACAAGCTTAACTTTTACCTCTAAATTAACTCCCCAGAGGGGAACTGAAGATACCTCTGGCCTGAGGAGTACTCAGCTCATGTTTCATTGTGCTTTTGGCTTATTCTCTCACTATACCTGTGCATGGAACCACTATCACATGTTTTACCAAATCAAAATGAGCCACTTAGTAATTCAGACTTGCTCTGGTATCTTGGGAAGAAAAAAAAACAGTTGACTACATCTCTGTTTTCCTGTTAGTGTGGGATTTATTGTGAGCCTTCTCATGAATGACAAGCACATTGACAATGACATTTTTATTTTTTTATTTTTTGTCTATTAATTTATTCAAATGGAATTAAAAATACAGTTGATACATACAGGGACTTGAATACATCATTTCTATAACAAGCATGTTTGCAGTTTGTATATTAAAGTGCATGTATCACGCGCGTGTGTGTGTGTGTGTGTGTGTGTGTGTGTGTGTGTGTGTGTGTGTGTGTGTGTGTGTTCAAGGTGCAAGGACACATTTTACAGTTATTACATTTGAACTTTTAAAGAAAGAAAAAAACTTGAGTACATTTCTAACAACTTGCCACATGTATTTTTAACTAGACTTTTCCTTTTCTTTCTCATCAACATTATTTGTCATTGACCTGCCTGTATTCCTGTAATCAATGAAAATGGTTAGCCACATGGAGAGCCAAGAAGAGGGAGGAAATTGATTGATTTGTTGTTTTAGAGTGACATTTTATTTTAACTTTTATTTTTCAAGCATCCTCAGGGTGCATGCAAGACTTTATTAAAGGCAAAGAACAACAGATACTTTATAATGAAGTACAAAATGACTGAATATAGCTCTGAGCATCAATTCTTAATGGAGGCCCATGCTGAATATTGAAATCTCAATGGACTATGTGTACACATAAACACACATATCTTAATGTGCCCCGTCACATTGATAATGCTGGAAGAGAGCAATGTTTATTTTTAAAGCATACCAAAGAAGAAAAGGGTTAAATCTTTGCGCTCTGTGTATTTGAACAATGAGAAAGGCATTAGAGTTGGACACTCCGGGTCCGCCATTTGTTTGTTTCAAGCCAACTGAATCAAAGTCAATCTACGGTGACTGTTCCAGAGCGCGAAGTCCATGCAGCCGTGGTGACCTTTCGAGACCCTGACAGCGGACAGAGAGACTGAATGCTCAGAACCGCTGAAATATTGCCTCTCATCTGCCAGCGAGCAGTGGCTCCATGCCACAACTATCCAGTCGAACTCTCTCTTTTTCAAGAGGGCAGTCAGAGAGTCACCAAACCATAATATGGCTGAGTTCCCCTGCTGCCCTGGGCCATGGTGGTCAGCTGATGAGGTCTGTCAAAGACAGAGGTTTTTAGTTCATGTCACTTCTGTTGACTTTGTCCAAGTTAATGGTGTTCATCAACTACACCAAAAAAGGACTGATAGGCAGAGCTGGGGAATGTTACTTTCAAAATGGACGTTATATTATTATATATTATAATATATAATATATATATATTTTTTTTGCTTTATCCCTTCACATACTGTAGTTTGCATCAAATGATATACAATCATAAAAAATCATTTACAATCTTTTTTTTCTTTTTTTTTAGTGCAGTGTGTGCATTTAGTGTATATAATTTCTGTATTTAAAGAGAATTTACACCTTGTTAGAATTTAGAAAAAACTGCATACAACAAATCTGGCAAAAATTATAATAGTTATTTCTATATATTCTATATAATATTATATAATGTTAGAAATATATGCCAATTGTTATGACAAAGTGTTATGACCTGTAATCTCACCCCAATGCTGATATTTTGTTTACCACAAATAATGAGCACAAGCTAATTCCACCTGTTTTGTTTTGTTTTGTTTTGTTTTGTTTTGTTTTGTTTTGTTTTGTTTTGCAATTCTAGTTATTAACAAACCACAACTTTTGCCTCAAACTCCTCCTAATTGCTGCTTATTAATAGTTAGTAAGGTAGTTGTTAAGTTTAGGTATTGGGTAGGATTAGGGATGTAAAATATGGTCATGCAGAATATGTGCTTTATAAATACTAATAAACAGCCAATATGTTAATAATAGGCGTGCTAATACACAGCTAGTTAATAGTGAGAATTGGTCACTATACTAAAGTGTTATTTTATTTTATTTTACTTATTTATTTACTTATTGATCAGCAGTATTTTGAAGAAAGATTTGTATGTGTGTAAATCTGTATGCTGTGTAGCACACTGTTTTATGGTGCAATTATAGTGCAGTAACACGTTACTGAGAGACTTGTCTCAAGGTTACACAAATGTGCTGTCCCTGAGAGAATCAAGCAGATGCCCTCATTTCTGATGAAATATTTGAAGACAGGAAATGGAAGAAGGATGTAGGTTGATGTAACTGCCATGGTTTGGTGAGTTGAGTTGACTTAATTTTATCAGTACTTTTTCCACTTCATCAGATAGAGACAAGATATCGGATAGAGATTATTAGGTAGAAAGATGCATAATGTTTCTACCAAACAAAAGCAGGAATCAAACGTTTGCAAGCCACCTAAAATTTTGCAGTCTTTTTTTCTATTGTGACAATGCAATCTTACTTTTTTCTCTCCTTTTCTTCTTTTGATCAACACACTGTCCTCAGCAAAGCTCAGACTTTTATTTATTTTTATGACAGCTTATTTACATCGTACTTTCTCACATTACTTTTCTTTAACTTGCATTATGACAAGTGTTGTCGCCACTCTGATGCCACTTCCTTTTTGCACGCGAAAAAGATGCACTTGTCAAACAAACGGACCCAAAAATGACTAATTATTTCTAATTTTAGTGGCAACTGTTTTTGTTTCCACCTGATTTCTAAATGAATTGCATCTGTCATTTGTGCGCTATTAGAGCACTGTACTAGCTAAAAAAGAGGTGTATTATACATGAGGTCATGCATTATACAGACTCTGGTAATGCATTAAAACAGGCCTGATGCAATTTGCATGAGGTTGTTTGTTTTAATAAGATTCACAAGATCAAGAATCATGTCTGTGTGGCCTTAATTTCCCCTTAGCCTGATTATAGTATGAATTCATTACCGTGTGATCATACACTATCCCCAGTGTATTTTCACTGGATCTCAGTGTAAACAATTGAAAAATCTGCCTATTATATAACACGTTCACATCTTAAATTTTCAAATAATCTTGATTTAAGCATAATTATAAAATCAATTTAATTTAGGATATTAAAATATTAATTCAATTCAATTCAATTCAAGTTTATTTGTATAGCGCTTTTCACAATACAAATCGTTGCAAAGCAGCTTTACAGGAAATTACGTTTCTACAATATATTTATATGAAAAATAATTTGTTCAATCCAAGCTAAAGAACAATAATGTGTGTTTGATCAGATATAACTGCAGTACAAGATTATGAGATGCATTATGTGAATGCTTGGCTAAAGAGATGTGTCTTTAATCTAGATTTAAACAGAGAGAGTGTGTGTCTGAACCCTGACCGTTATCAGGAAGGCTATTCCAGAGTTTGGGAGCCAAATGTGAAAAGGCTCTACCTCCTTTAGTTGACTTTGTTATCCTAGGTACTACCAAAAGTCCAGTTTTGTGACCTTAGGGAGCGTGATGGATTGTAGCATGGTAGAAGACTAGTTAGGTATGCAGGAGCTAAACCATTAAGGGCCTTATTGGTAAGTAATAATATTTTGTAACTGATGCGGAACTTAATAGGTAGCCAGTGCAGAGACTGTAAAATTGGGGTAATATGATCATATTTTCTTGACCTGGTAAGGACTCTAGCCGCTGCATTTTGGACTATCTGAAGATGCAGGACAACCAGCTAGCAGTGCATTACAATAGTCCAGTCTAGAGGTCATGAATGCATGAACTAGCTTTTCTGCATCAGAAACAGGTAACATGTTTCGTAGCTTGACAATGTTTCTAAGATGGAAGAATGCTATTTTTGTAACATGGGAAATATGATTATCAAAAGACAAGTTGCTGTATAATATAACACCCAGCTTAATATGGATATGTTTAGATGTTTTACTAGAAAAAGGACAAAAATGCTCATTAAGAAAATGACTTTCAGTGAGTTATTAGTATACATCTGGAAACGACTGTCTGCATATACTGGACGGTCCCATTGCTTTAGCGTCGCCTCATATTTCCCTGTATTATTTCACTGTGATGTTCTGTATATAATATCATTATTACTGTATTACTGTAGATACATATATATATATGTATTTAAATGTTTAAAATGTTTTTAATTTAACACAGTTTGAGGTTTGAGGTTTTTAGAATTCGTAACACATATTCACTATTAATTAAGAGTTTTCCCTCAAAAAGTCCTAATTTGCTGCTTATTAATGGTTAGTAAGGTAGTAAGGCAGTTGTTAAGTTTAGGTATGGGGTAGGATTAAGGGCTCTAAAATATGCTCATGCAGAATAAGGCATTAATATGTGCTTTATAAGTAATAAATGGCCAGTATGCTAGTGATATGAATGATAATAAGCAGCTAGTTAATAGTGAGAATTGGTCCTTAATACATATATTAAGTTGTTTAGAAAAATATATTTAAATGGACAAGGTTTGACCTATTTATTATTATTATTATTATTATTATTATTATTATTATTATTATTATTACTGATTTTATATTATGCTATCACTTGGATACATGTTAATAAGAAGCAGCTAGTTAATAGTGAAAACTGGTCCTTAAAATGAAGTGTTACCTACATTATTTATATATTTGTATTACATATATGTGTGTTATGTATATACTTTGCAAATATGTATAACCATCTATATTTTTAGAAAATGATTTTGGTGATCCAGGTGAGAAGAGAGCAAGTGAGAAAGAGGCGCAACTTTGATAATGACTTTTTCCACCTGTTATTAACAACCTCAAATTCTCTTGATTGCATTTAAGTTGCATGATCCTTGATAATTCATAGCACTTCCTATCAATGCCTCTTTCTCCGTACCTCTTTGTTTCTCTCCTGTTCACAGTTCAGTGAAGGTATGAACACCTCCAAGAGCTTCACATTCTCCCAGAATTCCCTGCTCATTGGGTTCAGGGCTGTGGGAGTTTCCAGCTTGTCAGCTATAACAGCACAGCACATGTTATATTGATAAATCTCTCCTCCCCATAAACATAGGCGAGAGGGACTGTCACAGCAGAAATTCCCTGTGTACACGGCATCAATAAGATGGATTTGTTTGGCTTGTCCTTTTATTTTGGGCAAGGATGGCTGTGATGTAGGAGGTGAAAGAAAGAAAAAGCACCACAGATGCACATCTGCTCTTTTAATAAGTCCTTTCGCCAGCGTCTGTTCTTCTCACCGGCACTCATCCCTTGGAGTTTCCCCACAAATAGAGGATTAATATTGAATGCACATGTGTCCAGCCTCTATTCCCACCGCAGGCAAATTCTCTCTCCTTGAATTTCATATTTAGCTTTTGCACAACTTATGCAACATTCATAACTCAGGTATGTGGTCTTAAAAACAATGAGTACTTGGCTGGGAGCGTCTTGCGTCAGTCTTGACACAGGAGAACCCGAGCGTGAGATACCCTTGAAAAAGCGATTTTTGCTGCGCATCAGGAAGCGCATATGGAGGAGTCTGTATGGTGGAGAGGGCAGCACACGCTTTGCATTCTTAGAGACCACCTCTGTTTTGGGTTGCTGTGACCAGACTATATTACTGGGAGTTAATTTGAGATACAAAGTCTCTCTCTCTCTCTATCTCTCTCTCTCTCTCTCTCTCTCTCTCTCTCTCTCTATTTACTGACCTGTAAGCAAAGAAAGAGGCTTTTTTTTTTATTGACTTGTGGTTGTAGGTCTGAAAATCCAAAGGGCACAAGACCTTGAAAGGACAGAGGAGAGTCTATCAAACTATCCATGAAAAGGAAGGCTATCTGAAGACCCTTCAGATATTTGCTTTTAATTGAGCTGTTAATTCTGCCATCAGGGTTTAGTAGAAAATACCACGTTTACATTTATTAATATAGCTAAATGTATATATTTTAATATGTTGATAAATACATAAAATAAATGGTCAACTAAAATCATGAAGTAAACAAAATTTAATTATTAAATTTAATTAAAGTGATAGTTCACCCAAAAAAATGAAAATTTACTCACCCTCAAGTTGTTCTAAACCTGTATGGATTTCTTTCTTCTGCTGAATACAAAAGAGGATATTTTGAAAAATGTTGGTAACCAAAGAGTTGATGGTCCTTATTGACTTGGAAAAACTTGAGTGATGACATAATTTAAATTTTTGGATGAACTATCTTTAAATACAGTTTTGTTTTTATTTTCTCTGTTTGTTTTTGTTGCAGAAGAAAATTCAAGTATAACAAGTATAGTCATAACGATATATACGACATATAATGATACCCATGCAAATCATTAGCTAATGATTAATTAAAGCAGACAACTGGAAGTTGAAATGCATGCTTCAACCCATTGTGGTAATTAACGTATGAATTTACACTATTAGTTAATAAAATATGTTATTAGGGAATTAATACTTTGACACATTTAACTAATAACATTTTATTGATTACTTAATCTATGAATCATATAGAATGTAAGTTTGTTGCCGATGCAGTAATTATTAATAAACGGTTTAGTTCTTCATGAGTTGTACATTAACTCATGATTATGCATTAGTTAAGCATGAATTAATGCATATTATTGCCACCGTATTGTAAAGTGTTACCGAAAATTCTGACTTCTGAGTAAATAGTGTTGAATGACAAAAGGGACTTTACACTGTATTGGTTTCTCACTTCTGGTTTCAGAAAAAAAAGTCTAATTTAAGAACTACTATATCTTTGTGTGCTTTAAAAATGTTACGTACATACTGGATGTTTTTTTTTTATTTTTTTTTTTTTTTTAATCTTTTAATATTGATCATTTATTGTTACCTTTTACTTTTTTGCATTGTTGTTCTGTGTTTTATGACTGTTTAACTGTTAAAATTTGTCTGAAATCCTATAATATGCTGGTTAATTGCTGATTGCCATTAAATGCAAGGTCAAAATGAATAATGCTGGAAATGTTCAGTTCAGCCTTTTTGTACCCAAAACTTTACAGTATGTGCCAAAAAAGAGAGAGAAAATAGTAATAATTAAAGTGGAAAGTGTGTGATAACTCGCCCTGCTCTGACCTAATATATTTTGCTGCTATTTTAAGTTCACCATGAAATTTGTGTTGTCATGTAAACAGTCCACAGCCAAGTTCTCGATAAATCCTGTTGTAGCTTTTGGAGGTAATACTAAATACTTCTGTGCTGGTTATATTTGAGTAACAAGAGTACATGTACTGTACATCAGGTTTGTATGAGTATGACTGGATCACAGTGGTTGTAAGTGCTGTCCATCTTCCTGATATAAAAGAAAACATTTAAACGCCCAGTCCTCTGTAAGGAAGGGTAAACCAGCAGCTCTTTGGAACAGCTTTTCAGTGTCTGTGCCAGCTGGGAGGACTCTGAAATATTTACAGCACCTGCCACATATTGTCTGCTGTTTTTCACCATGGGTGATTTCTTTTGTTTTTGCACAGGGAGGGAGACAGACAAAGAAAGGTTTATTTAAAATATTGACACAATATCTAGGAATGGATTAATATTCTCAGTGCTGCTCGGAAATAATAACTGCAAATGCTTGTTGTTAAGCCCCTTGAAACAGCTCCCAAAACAATGAAGCTTGGAGACAGATGGAAAAAAAAGAAAAAGAATAATAATGAAGCAGCGGTCACTTGCCTTAGGGAACATTTCCAAATTCTTTTTTATATTTAAAGCATAAAAGCCATTTTTTTTATCACATTTTTAGAGGCTGATGCTGTGAAATCTGAACACGACTGATTAACACCTAATATTTTCAGAACCAAGATATAACAGGGACAGTTTTGACTGCATTCATGCTCTTTAGAACATGATGAGTAGGTGTTAAAACACTCTTTTTGCTTTGTGACAGTGCTTTAAATTTCTTTGGGTACCTAGTAGAGTTTAAATTAATTCATTTGCCCTGTAGGGATATTTCTTGGGTTTATACCATGGTGTGATTGCTCCACTGCCTCTCCAGCTATGCGGGATGTTTGGCTGGATTGGCATGACAAGCGGCGCTGGAACGAGACATACTGAGGTTGAGGTGCCACTGTGGGGCTGATCAGTGTAACATCCACACCAGTGACAGGCTGAGAAAACGAGAGAGGGTGAAGGGATTGATAGTCCATTTGCTGACCGGCAATTGTATGTTGCACAAAAAAATTGGAAAGTATGGTCTTGACAAGCTAGAGTTTGATTGGCTGGCTTGAGTAGGTATCTGTTAGCAAATTTGTATTTTTTTCACAGTCTACAAATTCTTATCACAGTGTCTATACACATTTTTAACTGTTTTTCCATGTTTTCTGATCAGCTGCTCATAGAAACTACAACTGCATTGTTTAGTTGAATTACTATTGTTATATGATTCGCACTATTATCTATGGAAGCTTGTTTCTGCCACAGGATAGAAAAATAAAAAGATAATTGCGACTTTTTATCACACAATACTTTTGAGGCTATTGTTGGGACTTTTTCCAGCAATTCTGAGAAAAAAGTCAGAATTGTGAGATATAAACTCAGAATTGCAAAATATAAAGCAAGAATTGCCTAAAAAATAAAAATAAAACCAATCAGAATTAAGAGATATAGACTCAGAATTGAGAGATTCTGAGTTTGAGATTCTCACAATTCTGTGAAAAAAAACATCAGAATTGTGAGCTAAAAAGTTGCAATTAATTAATAAATTTTTACTTTGATATGCTTTATACTGCAAGATGTAAAGTCACAACTGTGAGATGTGAACTCGGAATTGTGAGTAAAAAAGTCTGAATTCTCATAATTCTGTTTATGTCTTGCAATTGTTCTCAGAATTGCAAGAAACAAAGTCAGAATTGTGAGCAAAAAAATAAGAATTGTGAAAAACAGCCCTAAATGGCACATAAAAACAAACCAAACGTCCTGTCCAGGGCTGCGTTTCCCAAAAGCATCATAAGCCTGAGTATATCGTAGTCCTATTGCCACCAATGGAGTTACGATCAACTAAGGCTTTTGATGCTTTTGGGAAATGCTGCCCAGGTAAGCAGTTCTTGGCCAGAATTAGCTGTAATGTGGACCTGACTTTATGCCGAAAGCTCTCTATCCCTCATTGTCTTTCTCTCCCCCTCTGGCAGGTGTTTGAGTTGATAAATGAGGCAAGTCGTCCATAAATACAGATTGCAGTGTAAAGAAAATGAGAGTCTGCAGTGCAAAGTAGCATTTCTCTACCTCTGTTCTTCCTTCCACTCTCTTTCTCCCACTTTTTCAATGACACTGTCTCATTTCATGCGTCATTGCTTTCCGAAATGTGTCAGACCGCAATTCATAACAACACAAGTAGTCTGTAGTAGACATTACGGGAAACTATCCTCTTTGAGGTCAACTACAAACATGGAACAACGGTTTGAAGAAAAAAAGTTATACTGTATCACAAACTCTTCAAAGTTTCTCTAGAGCTCCCTTAAATGGATAGTTCAGCCAAAAATAAAAATTCTGTCATCATTTACTCACCCTCATGTGGTTCCAAACCTGTTTGAATTTCTTTTTTCTAAAAATGATATTGTGAAGAATGAGGAAAACCAAACAGTCGACTGCTGGTTACCCACATTCTTTAAAATATCTTCTTTTGTGCTCAACAGAAGAAAGAATCTCATGTTTGGAACAACATGAGTGTGAATAAATGATGACAGATTTTTTGTTTTTGTGAAACTATTTCTTTAAATTCAGACATTGCTCTATGGAACTGGCTGTTTTGCATTGGCGAGAATTCACATCAGCATTTGCATAAAGTATGTTTCTGGCCTTAGCCTTTGTGGGTTAACTTTTGACTGAACTAGGCTAAGAGAAAAGTCACTATAGTTCAGTATATGCTTCTGACAGATGTGACAAGGCTTAAATTGAAAAATCACCAATTTGGATCCACATATCCCATGAAGCGGAGGAAATGTCTGGGGGTGAATGTAGCTTTCTGCGCTGGCTTCAACCTGGAAGGTTTCAGAATATGTGCTAGAGTGAATGAAAGAGAGTAAGGTAAATCTAATGGACAGTGGTCAGCCCATTTCATGCCCCAGAGGGAGAGAAAGACTGTCCTGCTGCTGGGACTCAGCAGCTCCAAACTGTCTGATGGAAAACTGCCTCAGCATCCCACTGTGAAGATTTATGTGGACAAGAATGCACTATTTACATAATTTCTTTACATATGCACAAGGTGAACTCATCACTCGCTGTTTCGATGAAGGTCAACAGTGCTGCTTCCTGGTGTGCTAAGTCTTGATATGATTAGCATGTCACATCCAAGATTTTTCTGGTTTGGCGCTAATGAAATGCTCTGAACTTTGTTCTAAAACAGCTATGATGCACACGTGTTAGTATAACATTTTACCACCAGTGCTACTATTAGCATTGCTAATTTTAGCAAGGGTTGTGTATCCCAGCTAACAGGGAAGGTTCTTACAACTTTCACTAACATTTATTAAAAGTTATATAAATGGTAACATAAAACATTTATAAAGTAATGTTTACTAATAATGTACTAACTTTACTAATGTTTGATATATGTTCTCATAACATTGAGAGAAAACATTCTTATAACAACATTCTTGGAGCATTCTCGTAATTTGATCCTGATTAATGTTCCTTGATTAACTTTCTAATCACGACAAGAATTTTAATATTCTTAGAATATTAAAAATAAATGTTCAAATATTATATTTATGGGTGAAAATAAAGTTAGTAGATTGGTGAAAGGAACCTTTTTTTTTTTTTTTGTAATCTTTGGACATTTCAACTTTTAAAAAATTTCGAAACAATGTTCCCACAGTGTTTTTATAACCTCAATTTTTTTTCAAAGTTGTGTTAAGAAAATACCAGGTTTCAAGGCAAAAAAAAAAAAAACCACTTAATTTTGTTAATTTAAATAAAATAAAAATTAAGTGATGTAAAATGAAATGTAATTAAAAAGCCAAAGTTTTTAATTTACTTTTACTCTAGCAAATAAAATATCTAAAACTAATAAGTAAGAATTAATAAATACTATGTAGACATTTTTAAAAATCTAATAAACATTACAAGAAAATACTAAAATTTCAAATTAAATTGAAAAAAAAGAAACTAAAAAATGACATCTAATTCAAAATATTAATAAAAACTATAAAAGTGGATCAGTGATACTAAAATAATACTTTTTCCAGGAAGAACTAATCTGTAGATTTACCCAAATTAGTAAGAGAGCTAATAATTTAATACTCTGACAATTTCATAGCATGAACTTTTTTTTTTCTCTCTCTAGAAACTCTTTGTCTGTGTGGCAACAGCAGGTTGATACTCTGTAGGTGCAAGTTTCCTATCAAGTTAGCCATTAAGGCACTGCAGGTTAATGGTTGTCATTCCACTTTAAGCCCATCATTAACCAGTCAGTCAGTATTGGACATCAGTGGGTGGCCATGATGACTATTAGTTTGCTGACCAGCAGTGGACCTTCTTTATGGACCATTATGGGCCTACTCAAAATAATTGTATATTTATTTTGTTTTGTCCCATTTATCATGCCTTTTCCTTTTGGAGTGTACACAGGTCGTGACCTTTCCAAGCTGACTGCGCTTAAAAAGATGGCATGTTTAGTACAGCTTTAATTATCACTCTGCCTGTGAAGCAGGTGACAATGTGTTTGAAATATGAGAGTGAGGCGGTAGGAGCCACTCAGCAAAGCCATCCTCCACGTGTCCTTCCTCGAGATGGGCTCCCCCGCGGCATCATAATTGAAAATTACGAATGTTCGGGGCCGTGATTAATCGGTGACCTTTGACCCCTACAGAAGCCAACTCTGCATATCAACTTAGGCTGGGGTCAAGAGATACATCTGTGGGAAGACACACGCAAACACACATATCCATTCGCAAGCAGACCCGATAATGTAATGCGCCCTGACAGCTTTTTAATTATCACCCTATCCCAGGTCGTTAAAAGATGCCTCCAATATCCTAGTCATGTTTCAGCAGCAGTTAAGTCAAAGGAGTATCTCATTTGTTTTTAATTAATTATCAGATAAAGTCATAAGGAGAGGGTGGCAGGCTCCACCATGACTCGTTTAAACGCTCATTTATGAACTTTGTTCTTCATGCAAAAAATAATTATGCGAGTTATTGCTCTTGTTTTAATGGGAGTGCATGTGGAGAAAGCGGGGAGGAGAGGGAGAGACAGTTTAACACACTTGATACTAGTTTCTTTAAGGAGGAACTGGCATTTATGGAAACAAATCAATAGATTGCTGAGATTGGATTTGATGCAGATGTTAAAGCGTTTATGCTCAATGAGTCATAGTAATTTATTGGAGTTCTTCCACAGGAAGCCGCAACAAATATATTGTTCAGTAAAACATCATAGGCAAACTAACTTAGCATACATCTTGCAAGTGAAATTAAATTGTGAATTGTAGTTTACTTTTATAACCTTTTAAACTGAATAAACAACATCTCATAAAGACAAGTACTTTAAAGCAGTAAACTGCAGTGACCTATGTAATTGTTCCTCAACTAAGTGCATATTCTATGCAATGTAAGTGCCAAACAATTTGTGAAGTGGATTATGAGCTTAGTTCAAACATAAAAATATTAGCATTTTCTAATGTTTTAAACTGACTCGCTCGGATAACAATTCAGTGATTGATAGTTTCTTTAATATAGGTGCAATGGCAAACCTGTTTGTGTTTTTATTATACTGTATGATAACTAATTTTTCATCTTAGTGTTAACAACTTGCAGTTTTGAATATGAGCATGCTAATCCATCTGCAGGCGTCCAGATGAGCCTCTCCTATGATCTGTCTCTGCTCTCATGTAGGCTACTAATTAATTTAGTAAAACATTATGGATTAATAGCCCTTCAGCAAGGCTAGAACTTGGAGTCAGTTCACATTCTAACGCAACTTCCTGATAGAAAATATGAAACGGCGTATTAACAAATTAAACAGAGAAATAAAAAAAAATATAAAATGAAAATCTAAAAACCTTAAAGAGAAAAAATTCTCTTTTGGCAGTGGTTTAACTCCAGATTTTACATTAAGTGGCAATCGAACAGTATGGAATAGGGATGTGCATCTCGTGACTCAGGCTGATACAATATGCATCTTGATGCATAGCCAACGATACGATACATTAAAGATACATATGAAGCAGCTACCGATGCGATGCGATACGATTCACCCCTGTTACCATGCAGTGTGATTCGATTCAACTCAATGCGATTCGATGCAATGGAAAAAATTTGATCGCTTTTAATGCCTTGAGGTCTGTTTCATAAAACAAGTTTACCAAATAAGCCAGGCTTATTTTAGCAAAATTGATATTTTACTCTGAATTATTGCGCTCCTACTATTGGATTGCGCTCTGTCTGTTTAGTGTGCATGCGCGCATCAGCGCTCGTTGCTCTCACGTCAGCCTCGCCCACTCCTGACAGCAAAATGGATATGTTTGCATGACTTTCTAACATTTACAGATGAAGAATATACATGTGACATGTCAGTTATGCACTGAGGAAAACACAACGTCTCAAATGCATTAAACAGCACAGATATATTCGCTGTTTGCCATGGTGGATCGATTTGATCCTTGATCGACATTAAGGGCTGCTTAAGAATAAGCGTGCACAAATTAGTGAGATTGTGTTTGTCGAACTTAATTTGTCATTTATGGAACCGCTTTAGCCCCGATTGATTTGTAAGGTTATTTCAAGTCAGGTTTTGGACTTAAATCCCCGTTTTTCCTCGGATCTCCGTGGTGTTGTGATTCGTCATATTCACGCGCAGCGGTGATGAGAGAATGCGCATGAGACACAGTTTAGAGAGGAGAAATCAATCTACATATAAAATATTGGTCAAAGATTATTGGTCACTTTCTAAATAATAAAAGTATAGCGCATCCACTAGTAATTATATATAAATAAATCGGTTTTTACCGATGCAAATATGTTAGAAACGATGCTTCGCGATATAAATGCCAACGTAGCCGATGCACACTTTTCAAAGCGATGCATCGCATCGTTAACTTTTTATGCCGATGCGCCGAGTGAATTGGGGAATCCTCTCATCCCTAGTACGGAATTATTTAATGTACAATAAAAAAAATAACATGAATTTCATTTTCTCAACAATATGCAAAATTATAAAAATGATAGGCTGAATAGGAAAATAGATGATTACTGTAGGTTTCTGGATGTCTCTTGAATGGAAAATATTTCTTAGCAAAAAATGGACATTTAGTAATTTATTTTGAACAAACATGAATTAACGATGAACAACTGTTTATTTATAAATTAAGATGAACCAAGTTTAATAAATGCTGTACAAAATTTTGTTCATGGTTAGATTACTAATTTTGATGCATTGACTAATATTCACAAATTGAACCTTGTTCTAAAATGTTAATGTGAAACAATGAAATTACATATATTAGCCAAAACTTAACTCTATTAATATAAATGATATTTTTCCTCACTGCAAGTAAACATGCATTTAATATTGTCTGTATATATTTGCATTTTAGTTGTGTTCATGGTTTTAGAGGATGACGGCATGTCACACAACCTGTCTATACTGGCATCTATGCAATTCAGAAGATGAATTTGCAAAATTGACATCAACAACAAAACATACAAGTGTTTTTCTCCTGTAATTGATTATATGATTAGTTGCATATTATCGTTTGCATTTAGCATTGTTTCTCCTTTTCATCAGACTAATTTTTGAGTTGCAACCCACCAGTATGTTAAAGTGTTTTTTATAATCTAAATTATAATCTAGATGAGCAATGAAAAGTAAAATTCAGCAAGATGTGAAATAATAAAGAAGCATTCCCTAGCCCGTCTAATACTCTGCATGGTCTCAGGCGAATGTATCACACAACTTCATCATTGCATTCTAAGCCTCGATATCTTCAAGCCCCTCCGAAATGCATTCGTTCTGCCATGCCACAGCAATTTAAAAATGAGTCAGTGGAGCGTGGAGTGTATTACACTTCTGTTTCAGCACACCGTATCACATTCTGTCTATGATCATTACTTTTTGCATGTGCAGGAGACAGGCTGCTCTTGGTCTGAGCCTATACCTCCAAATAAAGGGATTCATCATAATGACAGTAAGCCGTAGCGTTATGTTAGTTGTGATTTATCTGTGAGTCATGATTGATTCATTAGCATGGACATTATGCTGCTTTTCTTTAGTCTCAGTAAAGAGCAGACTGTAAGGGAGAGGTGACGCTTGGCCCAGTCTCTCGTTTCACTCTAGCCTAAAACTCGTTGCAGCTCATTAGCTGCCAAATGTATTAGCTTGGAGCTAATGCCCTGTGGCTGAGAACACAGAGATCTTAATGAGAACATACATATGCCTGTATCCTGTACAACCCAAATGAATTATGCGCACACGGGCCACAGTGTGCCTGAAACCTCCCACTATTTATTCCCATGTCCATCAGTAGATACTTATTAAAAATGCATCGCTTCAAAACCATGAGACGTCATTTTAATTCAAGTGTTTTAACCAATCAATAGCACTTACTACAAAATCACTGACTGCAGGAGTCGCAACCAGTAATTTAAACTAGATTTGTACGTTTTCTCAAGCAAATACATATGGTCGGTGTGTGTGCAAAAACCAACGCCATGATGATAAGGAGTTATGGTTTTTAGCATGTTGTAATACAGTTGCTAAAATGTTCGGGTGCAAAACTGTTGCAGTTGTTAGGTGTTTCAGGTGGTTGTTAGGGTGTTTAGAGTGGTTGCTAGGGTGTTCTGGGATGCTGGCTTGTTGGAAGGTGTTTTGGCTGGTTAAGGGTGGTTGTTACAGGGTTGCCTGGGCATTCTAGGTGCTTATTATGTGGTTTCTAGGCTCTTCATGGTGGTGAAAGTAAATGGTACGGAGTGTTTACACTAGCTATTTACACTAACTCCGCCCACCAATGTGTGGTAGGGTTACACAACAGGAGCTCCAGTGGCGTAAGTATTAAAGTGCGTAGCAATTTTTTATTTATTTATTTTTTGACGCAAACGACCCGAATTATAATCCGCCTTTTTCCAAACTCGTTCTTCACCCTTTTCACATCACATATCACATCAGAAAGGCATTTATTTTCAACAAAAATGAAATTAAATAATTGAAAAGTGGAAAATAACGTGCCTCATGGGTGTTAAGATTAGGGTTAGGTGTAGGGAGGCCTTAATTGTCCCAAATTTTAATAAAAATTATAATTTACACTCAATACGTAATTATTGCACACTGTTTTATAAAGTACAGTGCCTTGCGAAAGTATTCATACCCTTTCATTTTTTTCACATTTTGTTATGTTTCTGCCTTTTGTTAAACTGCTTTAAATTACTTTTTTTTCCACATCAGTCTACACTCCATACACCATAATGGTAAAGCAAAAAACAGGTTTTTAACATCTTTGCAAATTTATTAAAAATAAAAAAACTTAAATGATTCCATTGCATAAGTATTCATACCCTTATCTGGGAGAGTTGAAATTTAGCTCAGGAGCATTCATATTGATTGTAGATGTTACTACACTTCGAGTGAAGTTAATCTGTGGCAAATTAAATTGAATGGGTATGATCTGGAAAGGCACACACATCTTAATAAAAGGTCTAACAGCTGATAATGCATATCAGAGCAAAAACCAAGCCCTGAGGTCAAAAGAACTGCCTGTAAAGCTCAGAAACAGGTTTGTGTCAAGCCACGCATCTGGGGAAGAGTTCAGAAAAAAATTCTGCTTCATTGAAGGGTCACAGAAGCATGCAGTCTCTGTTACCCTTAATGGAAGAAGTGTGAAACAACCAGGACTCTTCCTAGAGCTGGCCGCCTGGCCAAACTGAGCAATTGATGAAGAAGGGTCTTGGTTAGACTGGTGACCAAGAACATGATGGTCACTCTAGTTGAGCTCCATGATCATATATGCAGATGAGAGAAATCTACAGAAGGACAAACATCACTGCAACACTCCTGGATAGAATCTGGTCTTTATGCCGGTGTGGCAAGACTCAATCCTCTCTTCGGTGTAGATACATGAAAACACACTTAGAATTTGCAAAAAAGCACCTAATGGACCCTCAGACTCTGAGAAACAAGATTCTCTGGTTTGATGAACCTCAATTCTAAGCATCATGTTTGAAGGAAACCAGCTCTGCCCATCACCTGCAGAGTACCATCCCAAAAGTAAAGTGTGCTGGTAGCAGCCTCATGCTGTGGGGCTGTTTTTCAGCGGCAGGGACTGAGGGACTCGTCAGAGTAGAAGAAAAGCTCAATGCACCAAAATATTGAGATATCCTTAATGAAAACCCAGTCCAGAGCATTCAGAACCTCAGACGGGCAGAAGGTTCACCTTCTAACAGGACAATGGCCCTAAACGCACAGCAAGAGTGGTTTATAGACAACTCTGTGAATGTCCTTGAGTGGCCCAGCCAGAGCCTGAGCTTGAACCCAATCAAATATTTCTGGAGAAACCTGAAAATGTGCATCTGCCTCTGTCCAACCTGACAGAGCTTGAGCAGTGAAGAGGTGAGGAGAAGAATGGCAGATAATTGCCAAATGCTGATGAGCAAAGCTTGTCGCATCAAACAAAAAAGGCTTGAGGCTGTAAAGGTGCTTCAGCTATATATTTAGTTAAGGGTATGGATACTTATGCAATGTACTTATTTCAGTTTTTTTATTTTTTAATAAATTTATGAAGTTGTGACAATTCTGTTTTTGCTTTGTCAATACGGTGTACGAAGTGTAGATTGATGTGGGGGGAAAAAATAATTTAAAGGAGTTTAACATAAGGCAACAACATAAAAAAAAACATGAAGGGGTATGAATACTTTCGCAAGGCACTGTACACAATGTTATTACAATCATGATTAGGTTTAAAGTTAGGCTGTATGATTTCATAAAGTGTCACCATCTCCATATGAAATATTACTTGTTATGTGACTGGGTTGAAACAGTAGCAGTGTTGCCTTAATGATGTACTAATAATGTAGACGTGACATCAAAGCAGTACATATGCAATAGTTGTATGGATAGTGATAAGAAGAATGATACTCTTTAATGTAACTTAACTAAGAAAATCCCTAATGGTCTCTTCATGACTTGCAGCTGCAGTTTAATTAAAGTTTTCCAATATCTGCATCCTGATTATTGTCTGTCTAATCTATCTATCTATCTATCTATCTATCTATCTATCTATCTATCTATCTATCTATCTATCTATCTATCTATCTATCTATCTGTCTGTCTGTCTGTCTATCTATCTACAGTATCCATCCATCCACTCTTCTGTTTATTGTTTCATAACTTGCATCTGCAGTTTAATTAAAATTTCCAATATCTGCATCCTCATTATTGTCTATCTATAGATCTATCGATCTATCTGTCCATCTAAATATACAGTAAATCTGTATAAACTACAGTGATATTTGTCAGATATCACTTTTGTTCACATGATTGTGAAAAGATGATGATTTGACCTGGAGTATCGACTGGGACTCAGAAACAAGACTTTGAGGAATTGAGAAATGAATAGAGACTGTCTTTCTCTATATCTGTCTGTCTGTTCCATACCTATATATATTTGACTCTCTTAAGACACTGTTTTTCAGTATAGTATAGTTTCAGGCACCCTGCAGCATCAGTGCAGTGTAGTGCCAGATACCCTGCTAGTTCACTTTACCGTAGTTTCAGAGATCCTGCTGCTTCAGTATAGTATAATTTCAGCTTGACTGTTGCTAAGTTGCTGATGACAGAATCACTGCACTGTCAACCTGTTCAGGGCTCTGTCAGATCTCTAATTTTGTTTTCATAGTATCTATTGCATTGTTAATGTGGGAATCATAGCGTTACACATTCTTATGGTAAACAAGAACCAGATACTTGTGTGAGTGTGTGTGTGCGCGCATTGGAGTGTGTTAGCGCCTGTATACTCAACGTAAGTACTGCCCAAGCCAATGATGGTGGTTTGTGTTGATGGGGTCACTACAGGGCAATAACCCTACACTCACTCCCCTAAACATTATTTCCCATATGACAGCCTCCCACCAGAGCATCAAGAGCTGTGCTTGGAGAGACACTGAAATGTGCGCAACAAAAGATGTGGGGGAAAAAAAGCAACGGCAGGAACACCCAGCGAGAACGTGCTGCGTTTTGAGAGAAAGGACAGGAGGCTGATTAATTAAATTTCTGAAAGGCTCGACATTTGGGCTGAAAAAGACTCAGGCACCTGTTGTCGCATGAGCAAGGACAACAATGACAACAACAGCAGTCTGAAAGTGAGTGATATTGAGGTCATTTGCTAGTTTGAATAGCGACATTTAAAAACAGTTGAAATTGACTTGTCTCCAGACGCATTACTCTTATTTTTTTCTCTACTTCTAATGCTGTCAGCAAATGAAAGGATAGTGAACGCACACAGGAAAAATGCACATTGAGTGTCAAACATTTAAACTACCCACAATGCCATCTGTCCCATATCCACCCATTTTAAGACTGCAAGTCTAAATGAAATTACATGTCCCTAGCAGCTGGCAAGTTAATAACGTTATTATATTTTCTGCTAATTAGTTTGTATGGATGTTGACAAATCAATGTAATGATGAAAATATTAATGCCCAAATTACTCCATAATGAGATAAATCATGTGATTCCTAACATCTCTGGTGATGCTGGAGAAGAGACAATTAGCCTATCTTTTCACTTGGTCTAATATGAAGTGAATCATAACCATTGTTTTATTATACTTGATTGTTTTTAATGCATTTGTGAAGCAGGCAAATTCACTAATATTATATAGCCTTGATGTATTACTTTTTTTGAAATGTTTATAAAAAGTACCCAGAAGATGTGATATATTATTAAATATATTATGATCATTTTGATGGCACTGTATACAGTATGTATGGATAGATAGATAGATAGATAGATAGATAGATAGATAGATAGATAGATAGATAGATAGATAGATAGATAGATAGATAGATAGATAGATAGATTTATTATTAGATGTATTATAGCATTTATTTAAATTAATAATCGATCAATCGAGAGAGAGAGATGACAGTTGACTCTCTCTCTCTCTCTCTCTCTCTCTCTCTCTCTCTCTCTCTCTCTCTCTCTCTCTATCTCTCTCTCTCTCTCTCTCTCTCTCTCTCTCTCTATCTCTCTCTCTCTCTCTCTGTGTGTGTGCAAGTGATGTGTGTGGGTTTGTGTGCATCAATTAAAGCAGCGCATTAATATAGAACACTGACTTGGAACTACCTGTGCATTAAACGGTTTTAAAGGGTTAGTTCACCCAAAAATGAAAATTAGCCTGTGATGTACTCAAACTCGAGGCATCCTAGGTATATATGACTTACTTCTTTCAGGTGAATCCAGTCGGAGCTATATTGAAAATAGTCCTGGCCCCTCCAAGCCTCACAATGGGAGTAAGCGGGTGCTTTTTGTCAACAGGCCAGAAGACATGAAATAAAGTGTGCGCATCCATAATAAAACGTGCCTCACACAGCTCCGGGGGGTGAATAAAGGCCTCCTGTAGCGTATCCATGTGTTTTTGAAAGATAAATATCCATATTTCAAATGTAATAAACACTTTCCGCTGACTATCATACGAGGAAGCTGACTATCATACTAGGATGCTTTGAGGGTGAGTAAAACACAGGCTAATTTTAATTTTTAAGTGAACTAACAAGTATTCAAACAGACAATATATATACATACATACATACATATATATATATATATATATATATATATATATATATATATATATATATATATACACACACACACACACACACATATGCCTTAAAAATGCTTATTTGCTTTTGAACAATTGTATTTTTAATTGAATTTAAACATAAATGAATTCCCAAATGTAGGCTATCCTCCATCTGCCATTGGTCGAATAAACCGATAGCCCGCCCCAAACTCACAATATTGGTTAAGCCATTGTTGCCGATCAGCTTTTGCTCAGCTTTAACAGGTAACTTCACTTTTTAGAACACTTAAAACCCACTACATTTTATATTATGACATGTTTTTACCCAACATGCCAAGTGCTCGTGACATTAGATGTTTGCCAGTTCAGAGGCAGCATTGGTAGGCACTTTGCTTCTGTCCTCAGACCAGTGCTAAGGGTTTCTGTGGACCCTGACCTTGAGTAATGAGAGCCTATCTCTAGAATGATCCGGCCTGCTTTGACATGACAGGGTTCAGGCCGGTCACTCATCCCCTGCCCCGCTCTCTCCGGCTCTGCTCACTCTAATGAGAGAGAGAAGAGAGTCCTACTAACAAGCGACTTCATCAACGTGAGCAATGAGCTGACAGAAAGGATCTCTCTTTTGACCTACCTACAAAAAGAGAGAAAAAAGAGAGCTACCAAATAGAGAACAGCCAAATGAGGACCTGCTGTGGAAGAGACCATCCCAAACCTGCCAGAAGCGAGCAGCGCTCTTTGTGCCGACACAAAGTAACAATATGCTTCTGCTCTTAACAGAATAAAGCCATTATCATTTTACATAGAAGAACCAGATGACAAATATGTTTTCTGTTTTGTTGGCTTGTTATACTATTAGACACAGTACTACAGCTCACACAAATGCACATGCATAGCCAGTAAATTGTCTATAGTGTGTAGAGTGTGTACAGTGTGTGTGTGTGTGTGTGTGTGTGTGTGTGTGTGTGTGTGTGAATAGTCCAGGTAAACTTCACATTGTGGATAGAATAGTTTCCATGAGGAAGTTTACATTAAACTAAATGATTTTGATGTTTGTTTGTTTGTTTTTATTCATTCATTTATTTATTTATTTATTTATTTGAAAATATAAAAATGCTGTTTTTGCTAAGGGTTAGGTTTATGGGATAGAGTATACAGTTTGTACTGTGTAAAAATCATTATGTCTATGGAAAGTCCCCATAAAACATGGAAACCCAATATGTGCATGTGTAATTTGTAAAGAAATTTACAAATACGGGCACAAATTATATTTGTGTACATAATTTCTTTTAAGCTTTTAAGCATTAGTGTTATTATATTATAATATTTGAAAAATAATTCTGTTTTAAACTGTTATATTATTATGAATTATTAATAATATATTATTAATATAATAATTCATATATTGTATATATTTTAGAATTTTATTTCAAACAAGTTGTCTTTTTTAAAATATACGCAAATACAAAATAAATTTGCATTAGTTAAAAATATAAATACTGTACACTATTGTTCAAAAGTTTGAAATTTTATTCAGCAAGAATACATAAAACTAAAGTTTTTCAATCAAATACATAAAAACATAAAAACAGGCAAGGGTCAGACAATGGCAAACAGGTATATCGTGGGCAAGACACAAGAGTAGTCCAGTAAACAGGCGAGGGTCAATCAACGGCGAACGTAATCCAGGGGGCGAGGTAAACGGGTAATCCAAACAGACAATAGTCCAGACGAGAGGCATACAGAGTCCAGAACGGCAAATACAAAGAGATAATCCAAGATAGGCTATAATTCCAGGGCAGGCAGCAGACAGGCAGGACGAGATAAACAGACTAGAACACAAGAAACCAGACTATGAACAAGACTAAACTAGAATCAGGAAACTCAGAATGGCTCCATAATGTAGCTATCACTAGGAGAGCGATAAACGCTAAACAATACACAGCGTTGAAAGATTGTTTGAGACTGATTTTTATAGTGTGTGTAATTGGCTGCAGTTGTAAACGTAATCAGTGAAATGGAACATGGGAAATGTAGTCCGGAGTGACGTAACAGACCATGTAATGTGAGAGTCAATATAATGGGAGGGCGACTTCTGGTGGCAAGCGGACGGAAGTCCACGGACAGGATTCGTGACAGAAATGCTTTTCTTTTGAGCTTTCTGTCCATCAAAAAAAAATCCTGAGCAAATCCTGAAAAATGTTTCCAGTAATTCAGTATTTAATATTAAATAAATGCAACATCTTGGTGAGCATAAGAGACTTCTTTCAAAACAAATCTTACCCCAAACTTTTGAACAGTAGATTAGAATTAAAAAATAATATAAATGTAAAGTAATACTAAACTGCCTACAAAAAAACAACTTTGGCAATACTCAAACTCAGAAATTTGTACATAGTAGGAAATGAAGAATTCAAAGGGTTGTATTTTTATCTAAAAGTGTACCTTATAGAAAAGCAAACAGACCTGGAACATCAATAACAGCAGTACAGAACAGTGTTTTCCACTGAAGGTGCTGCAGAAGACAGGTTAAAATAAAGATTTTCAGTCAGCATGGATTTGAAATAAATAAAGCAATATCTAACCAATGCTGTTTAGATGAAGTGACGGTAGATTTAGTTTATAAACAACCGTCGTAGACGAAATACAATATAGGTGCTGGGAACATAGTAGTAATGTCACTCTAATGTGGACTGTGACTTCCCATTTGTATTAATCTCACAGACAGGCAACTTTAGGCAGTCACCTTTTTCAAGACAAAGGACATACACCTGCTTAACATTAACATGCTGGCCAAATCCAGTCACACTTTGATGTGTAGCCGCATGATTTCACAGTCTGCATTGATAGCACAAATCAAATTTAAAGGCGTGTAGCCCAGGCAGATTAGAAAAGCAGCGTCCACACTTAATCTCTGCCGAGGCGGCTGTGTTACCATTAAAATGGCCGAAAATGAAACGCCTCAGGTTGACTGCGGGAATCGGTTATTTGTCAGCACGGTTGTCGGCAGTGAGCGGTAAACAAACTTTCTCTGTCATTTTTTTTCCCTCTGTTCTGCCTCACTCTGTAGAGACAACATGCTTATTTAAACGAATTGACAAATCATGTTACAGAAAAAATCTTTTTTAACTTGCCTCTAATTACACCAAAAATGTTTTGTTGATACACACAGTATTTACATAGCCATGCAGCAATTATTCTTTGATATTTGACTGATAATTATATCTAATCAACAGACACATCGTTCCTTCAAGATCAGATGGTAAAAGTTCATTTTAACGGACACGTACATGGTTTCAGTCTACTTCATTAATGGCTTTACATTACCTAATTAATTTCCTTTCTTCCCGTCTCTATGTTTTTGGAATCAAAACGACCTCCAAGGTCTGAGATTATGTAACAAATAATTGAAATGTGACAGTTAATAGCCTATTAATATACTCTGACCTTCACATCTTTTTGTGAGTCTCTAATCATTCATTGTCAGATGATAATGCACAGTTTGATTAGTAGTACATAAAACATTTCTTGTAGTCAGTAGTTTGTTTGATTTCATTGTTTATAGCAATAAGTTGTCAAAGTTTTTTTTTTTTTTTTTTTTTTTACATTCGTCTGCAGCTATTAACCGCACTAAATCCTCCCATTTACTTTTTTTAACAGCAAAGTCAGTGACTGATAAATCATTGTTTACTGAGTCAGGTTTATGTAGCGGCACTATGGGTGAATTGGGATCTTTTTTTGGTTAATGGGGAAGCTCATCTGTGGATAAATCTGTCTTGCTTCATTGTTTCTCTTTCTGTTTTGGGTCAAAAAAATGTTATTTCTGAGCTCACTGACATAGAATAGATTGCTTTCGGCTGTGCCTTTTGCCCCTCAGTTAATTTATTGTACACTGTGTGTTTTCTTCCTGTCTGTTTGTTAGGTTTCATTTATTTTCTGTATCCTAAACTAAATTATAGTCAGAGAGATTCCGTATTTCAGGTTTTCTTCCACCCACATGATCACAAATATAGAGCTCCTGTTACTGAGTGTTTATGTTCGGTTCACTCTTCATATTCTCTTTAGACAATGCAGGGGGGAAAAGAACCTGAACACAAAAAATATATATTTTTTGCAAATGTTTAGAAAGTTTCATAAATATAAATATAAATAATGAAGACATTTTGATTTGTGGATGAATTATCCCTTTGTTGAGGAAAAAAAAAAAGAAGCTTCAACACTCTTCACAAAGAGATAATAGTCAAATAGCATATTTTCATACTGCACTGGTTGATTGATCCGAAGTGATGGATGCAAGATTTCATAGCAAATAAGGAAAAGCTTAAGAGAGCCATGTGAGGATGGATTTAGTAATATGATAAACCCATGCTTGCCAACGCCCACCCCCACTCCCCCACCATGAAACACAAGTACGAATGTCACAAGCAATTACACACAAAGCATGACAAAAGGGTGCTATCATGCATAGCTGTGTAATGACACTAGCATTGATGCCTGGCGGGCACTCAGAAGACGACTGGAGAGAAGCAACAACATGTCGCCTCTGGAGTGAAGCCAGTCCTGTTAAAAATGCTCCGAAAAGGCTTCAAAAACAAGCAACATGCAAAACTACTGGCAGAATAAATTGGAGCTTACGGACTTCGCTGGAAAATGGAGGCCTGTTATGCAAACTCATGCATGACCCCAATGTGCCATTGTAATGGAGAAAATGATTTTTTACACAGCACTGTGTCTCTCTCTCTCTCTCTTTCTCGCTCTCTGTATCTGTCTATCTAGTTCTCTCTCTAGACACATACAATGATTTTAGCATGCATGCATAATTTGGAGCAGATAAGTGGCAACTGAAGCATTATGCCTATTAATAAATGAACAGTGTGTGAGATGCCAGAAGCTCAGTGATGAGAACATGAACAGCACAAGGCTAAAGCAGTAGAAGCAGACCGTGAAAAAGATAAAAACTGCTATTAGAAAGTCTTATAGGCAGATGTTTAGGCCAGATCCTACGCTCTTAAAAAAATAAAGCTTCCAAAGGAGGGGTTTGCAACAATACCATAAAATAGCTATTTTTGGTTCCCCCAATTAACCTTTTAGTAAACATTCCTTAAAATTTTTTTTTTTTTTTTTTTTTCCTTGGTGTGAAGAACATTTTAAAAATCCAAAGAGCCCTTTTCCACTAGAAAGAATCTTTTGTGGAATTCTTTTGGAAGGTTCTTTATGGAACCAAATGCCAATAGAGAAGCATTCTTTTTAAGAGAGTTGTTCCATTATTCAATGGGTTTTTGTAAGTTTGGACTCTTTTTGTTTGACATTTAAAGGTAATGTGTTGCTATAATTTTGTTCGATGTTACATTACTTCTCATATCCCAACTTAATGTAGAGAGACAACTATGTGTAAACCATAAATTGATCTGGATATTAAGTTTGCAGTGGATGTCAAAACTCAAATGTCAACAATTTCACACCATGATATGATTCGAAATGTGTATAATATTATTCAAACAATTAAGATTTATAGCACATTTATTGGCTGTCTTCAGTAATTCACGCTCAATTCACCAGCACAAATGCATGTCTGATATGACTTATTAAATAACTTCATGCTTTTGCGTATTCAACGCACACATGTATAACTCAGTTGCAAGTTTGTTTTTGTAAGTTGAATGCATGGAGTTTTTGCACCACTTTTTCTGATTTTTATATCTGAAATGAGAACAGATGTAGGTCATATTTTTGATGAGAAGACTGCAAATGTTGGCATGCATATTTAAAATGTATTCATTCTGCCATAGTTGTTTTTGTTTTTACATTGAGCAGTTATTCTCATTATGTGTGGTCAAAATGGTCAGGAGGGGAATTCGCAATTATTGATAATGTTTATTTGCAAGCACTGTCTGCATTGTTTAGCACCTGATTCACTGAAGAAATTATGTAAAATGTGTACTGGCATTATGAGCATGCTCTTAGTTTAGTGCTGAACTCCATTTACACGGCGCCATTCCTCATCTTGCGGGTCAGTTTTGCTTTCTCGGCAGTTCTTTACAGCAGTGTCCCAGCCCAAATTCAATTTCCTAAATGTCTGAAAAAGATCTGTGAATGTTGCAGTTCCATTTAGAGTAACAGGCATCCCATAATGCACCGTCAGCTCTTGACCTCAGTGTAACCTCACCAATGTAAATATGAGGTTTGGTGCACACCTCTCTCTTTAGATGTGTGAGGCATCATTTTTTCTGTTTCTGCAGTTTTCTTAATAAGGCCTGTTGCAGCAGGCTGTGGTTATTTCATGCTAGTATTAGTATTGATAGTAACTTCTGGTGCTGGGGGCTCCGTAAGACAGCGTGGGTCATGTACAGCTATTTTGTGACACTCATAGAGACATTGATAGAGCCCATTTATTTTGGTGTAATTACCAGTTCCATTACTTTTTACGACTAGTCTGGATGCAGCAGGGACTGTGTATGCACACAAGGCATTTTTTGAGAGCTCAATAAGCTGGTAGAACCAGGCTATTGGTTGAAACAGCACAAGGAAGTGGTATTTATGAAAAGACAAGATAATGCAGAAAAGCTGCGTTAATGTGTTATTTGTTTCATCTGGTATGATGTGTAAAGCCAACACTATTCATGACCAATTCGTACGTATTTTACGAAGTGGCTAATTCGTACAAATTCGTACGACCTCACTCGTCGGGTTAGGGGTAGGTCATTCATACAAATTTATACAAACTCGAGAAATACGTGCGATTTAGCAAAAGTCATACGAATTCGTACGAGTGAGGTCGTATGAATTTGTACAAATTAGCCAGCTCAAAAATATGTATGAATTGCTGTGAGATTGGGTTGGTAAATCTCCCGTACATGCTGTCAGCACTACAAGCAGGGAAAGTGTGAGACAAAGCGATGTGTACATGTAAATAAACAGGCCAGACTTGTGTTGCTCAGCTGCGACGAGGTCATTGACTCTGAAATATATCCAGGTTCTCTGCGTTCTCTTATTCTGTTTGCTTCGGGCTATATTTGAATGTGTGTGCACGCTTCTCTGATCCGAGCACCCACTGGCGCATGTGTCCACTGGCTGGTGTGTATTTACTTGTATGTGTTTGCTTGTTTCGCCTCTCAGGGGAAGCAGACCTCAGCTGCAGGGGATTCTGGGTATGTATACTAAAAGGAGGTCACAGACGTTCATATGAGTCTGTGAGTGGGTGTATAGACTAAAAACACACAGATATTCTACAGCTGTTGGAAAATTCAGGGAAACGACTGCATGTCATGTTTGTTTGCATGAACCGTTTTTTCCTTCAAGCTATCCTGACATTGTGGAAACGCTCTGAGACAGGCGATAAATTTGCAGCAGGACCATGAACCGTGTTTAGCTTCAAACTGCCTTTTCTAACGCATTTACCAATAGGATCCTTCGGCTATTCATGCATGTTGATGTTGACTCAGAGTCTCCGCTGAGTCACTCCTATGGCCCAGGGTTCTGAGGAGCTACTTGAGAAATACTGGCATGTGAATGTGGACAGTGCGCCACACTATATTACAGACAGGAAATGTATTTTTGCTGCTTTGTAAGAAAAGACAGCATCAGACATTTTTTGGTTCTTTCAACTATTGTCTTAAAGTATTTTAGGTTCTCTGAATTATTGGCTTTAAAAGCCTTTAAGTAACACTATTTTGTTCTGTCGACTGTCGAATTGGTTCATTCACTAAATGCAAAATATCTCATTCAGACAATAAATTCACTGAAGAACCACAGATGTCTTTTTCAGCAAATTTTCAAATTGTAACACATCTACAATTTATAAAATGGTGTAAACCGTTTTCATTCAGAAATTGCTAAATTTCACAATAAAACAAAAAAAATATGTATAAATAATTTTCACTCAGAAATTGTACATTTTACAAATAATTACAAAGAAACAAAAAGTAACACATTAAATTAAATGTGAAATTTTGAAGTAGAAAGTAATAGTAAAATAGTAAAATTCTTGTAAAACTATAATCCAATAATCTTGGTTTACAGTGTACTTTGATTATTATTATTATTATTATTATTATTATTATTATTATTATTATTATTATTATTATTATTATTATTATTACTGTTGTTGTTGTTATTTAAGATATAGAAAAGATTGTATTGTACTTAGATATGTAAAGAATAAGCTCTTAACATCATATCAACAATAATGGCAAAACAACAACAAAAGTTTGAACAAAAGTTCAACAACAAAACTAATGCTGCATAATTTATTCATGTTGCAATGCATGCAGGGAATATTGTTCAATTTAAAATTATTTTTTCAGATAACTCTATTTGACTAATTGGGACAACATTTTAGGGAATTCTGATTGTCAGGTTTCAAATGATTCATTTTTTTTTTTTAGTATTTGTGACAAAAGTCCCATGAACTGCTTTATTTACAGTGCAGTTTTGTCTGAGCTTGACTGCTTGTGACACATTTTTGTTTGCTATTGTGCTCAGGATGACACAACAACAAGCATTTATCTGCAACATGCAGTGATAAATTTGTAACACTTTAACTCGCAGTGCAATAATAAATGTTAGGCTCATAATATGCAGACGCCGTCGGATTGTTCTGTGTTGGAAAAATCCCTCCAAGAGCTCTCAGATTGAATGATTTGTGTTTACACATAATCTTCCTGGCCAATGTAAGCTATAAGATTGCTCCAGACAACTCCGCATTCGGTCTTTATACCATTCACGCTTCATTTCCCAGCACATTTTTTTAAAAAATATGTCATGTGAATAAAATTAATGTCAGCCCAGAGGGAGTAACATGTCGAGAGTTATCTTATGATTCCACCGAACTCAAAAAAGGCTTTTGACTGCGTTTTAAGCTGTGAGAAGTGAATGCGTATTTCTTTTAAATGCAGAATTGGAATTCAGATTGGTGTTTTAAAGATGAGAAGTTACATTTCAACTGCCAGCCCTGAAAGCTGGAGGTATTAAACATAAATGCATGATAACAGCTGGTTCATATTCCCTTTGATGAAGCATGTTGTAGGGAGATGTGTTGCTAATTTTAATTTCTGATGCTAATCAATAAGAGAAGCCTCTGAATGTATTATTGAAACAGACTGAGCTGGTTTTACTGAAAGGAAGGGGGGGGGGGGGGGGGGGGGGGGGGGGGGGGACATGTCTTATGTATGATTTGGGTTGATATGAAACGGGTACGTCTGACCTAGACATATCTGACCCAAGAACAGATTATCTCAGCCACAATTATATCCTGTCATTGTTTGACACATATTTGCTTAACTTAAACTGCATTTATATTATATGGAATTTTATTATTTAAGTATCAATATATTTATATTAATATTTTTTAAAATAAATATAGCAAGAAATGTAATGCTGAAAAAATAGATTTTAATGATTTATTTTATATATATATATATATATATATATATATATGTTTGTGTGTGTGTGTAATGCTGAAAAATAGATTTTATTGATTTACTTGTGTGTATACACAGTATATATTTATATACAGTATCTATTTATATATTTATACAGTATATATTTATATTTATATATTTAATATCTATATATTTACATAAAATTAGATATTATTTTTAAAATAAATATATAGAGAGAGAGAGGAAAGTGATGCTAAACTATATACACATACACATTACTTATTTTTTATTTACTGTAGTATGTGTCTACTCTACACCATAGACTGTATAAAAACATGGATGTAGTGTCTACACCTTTTGGGGATTAATAAGCATTTTTAATGTATTTTTAGTTTCACTATCAATCTTTTTGATGATTCACAGAAAAGAAAAAAAAAAGATTTGGTAATTACTTTTTATCCTTGGATTCAGACTGATGAAATAAATCCATTTGTCTTGTTCTTGTTGATTTGTTTGTTTAGTTTGAGCATAGGTCCCTCCTGGGTTCTGACTGGCAAGAGAGAAAGGCGAAGAGAGAAAGAATTTGTTGAAGATTAAACAGTTTGCAAACTTCAGAAAATATGAGCATTTATAGCATCACTTTCCTCTTGGCTGCGCTGTAATTAAGCCATGTTTGATGGAAACTGTGAATTAGTCTGGGTTAGCTGCACTGTTGTGTGCTTTGCCTGTGCAATACATTACAGTTTAATGGGTGCCATTTGAGAATGAGTACCTCTCCACACTAGAGTAATTTCCAATCAGAGTATTTTCTCTCCAGCTCTCTGTCGAACCATTCCTCTAACTACCCTCCTCTCTCTTGCACTCTATACATTAAAAGCCCTATCATGACCGGTGTTAATCCAGTGATGGATATGAGACTCAGGTAATTGTCCTTGTTAAAAATCACAGGTGCATGTGCATCAGATTGTCATGTATGACACTCTTGTATTCCTGTCAGCACAAGGTGAAAAGTGAAAAGAACATTCCCACGTCTCTTCCTGTTATCAAGCTTGTCATCTATTTCTTGTTATCACTGAACCACACCAGCTTACAAATGGGCAATGATTTTAATAAGTGTAAGGATATTATATATTGTATTATTACTGGAGAATGTCACATACTAAAAACTTGGATTTAATGTACATATTTGTATAATATGTTTCTAGTAGAGGCCAGGAGGTCTGTAATATTTTTCAATATTTTTAAAAGAAGTCTCATCCAGGCTGTTTTTTTTTTGTTGTTTTTTTTTTTTTTTGGTGTGTCTATATAGAAATTGATTTTAAAAATAAACCATCTCTAAGAAATATTAACTGGAATAAAGAGTGACAACTTGCCCCAGTCTTTCTTTTGAGGTTGGCTATTAATAATAATGGATCATAATGTTTCACAATCTTTATTTGTTACTATCTATATCCACACACAGAAATAAATGTCATGCGGGCAGCAAGAGGAACAAAGTTGCTTAGAGTAAAGTGTGTCAGAGCCGTTTTAATTACTCTGAACCCTTTGCCCCACTGCTCCATTCCACACTCCTTCATTACCATACTTTTAATTAGCCTTTGACTCACCAAAAACACTAAAGCATTGATTCTCTTAAAGGTAATCTCTATGTGCGCTACTGTAATGACCTCAGGTCTAGAAAGTCCTTATGGGAGAATGACCAGAGTTGCTCGGATTGATGTGACCCACCTCTAACATAACCTCAGGGGAGAGAGAGAGAGAGAGAAAGCGAAAGATAAACAAGAAGCAAGTTAATTTCACTAGTAACAAGCATTTTTAACTTTACTTACACCTTAAAGGAATGATTCACCCAAAAATGAAAATTTGCTTAAAATGTGTTCACATCTAGACCATCCAACATGTAGGTGAGTTTGTTCATCGGAACAGATTTGGAGAAATTTAGCATTACATCACTTGGACACCCATAGATCCTCTGCTGTGAATGGGTGCCGTCAGAATGAGAGTTCAAACAGCTGATAAAAACATCACAATAATTCACAAGTTCACACTAACATTTAATTTGATTGAGCAATTAGTAAGCATATTTGGCGTGCTGTCCAGAGGGAGGGCTCCAAGCTCGGGATAGAACTCCCCCCCCCCAATCCAAAGAATGGGATGAAAATAGATTAAGACTGAGGAGTCGGGGTGGAGAAGGGATGCTGGAAAACTGTCGCGGAACAGAGGTAATATTGTATATATTGTGCTTGTTAAGGTGATTAGCTAACAAGCTCCACCTGGGCAGAACTGATTGATTATCTGATTGTGCTCCTCCCGAACCTTGTTAATAAAACATCAAGTAATCCACATGACTCCAGTCCATCGATTAAAGTCTTGTGAAGTGAAAAGTTGTGTTTGTAACAAGCAAGTTTTAACTTCAAAACATTGCTTCCAGCTAAAATAAAAGTCCTCTATCCATGATATTGCTTTCTCCAGTGAAAAAGTAATCTCGTCTGATTCTGGAGAGAAATATGCACAAATCAAGCACAAGTGAAATCAAACAGTTCTAAACTATATAATATTTTATAATTTTATTGTAATTTTTTTACTTATTTATTTATATTTTTGTTCATGCAGTGAAAGTCAATGGGGTCCATATGTCCAAAAACAATTCTTCAAATATGTTCTTTTTTGGGCTGATCTATCCCTCAAAAACTCTGTCATGAAGCAAACAGATGTACTTCTGCACATGCTCTCTCACACACACAGGTAATGGAGTAGTGATTACCTGTAGCTAACAGAAACATGGTGTTAATGAGTTTAGCCTCAGAAGCGGGGCTGGAATGGCCATTTGTCCTCAAAGAAATTCAGCATTACGCTAGCTCACAATCCGGAGGTATCATTACCCCACCCTCACTCTGAGCACAGATGGTGCCAGTGCAGGATGGTTTAATGTCCACCTGGCTGATGGCTGTGCAAAAAGCTGCCTCTCTGGCCTCACTCTTGATCTTTCACCATCACACATATACAGATTAAACGAGCAAACACAACCGCACACACACACCTCTGCTGCCACAAGATGTAAAAAGCATTAAATCCCGATGAAAGACTGCTAAACCTGTTATTAGCTTCCATTAGACTCACCTCAAGTCATTACAGTCAGATTCAATGAGATGCCATGTGAGAAAATAGACCTTTCTGTGTCACATCATTTGTGATTTCAGCCAGCGACGTGCACATAAAACAGATATACTGAACGGCTTTTTATTGTCACTGGATAAATGTGCTCTGTAAATGTTCTTTGCAGTCTGATTTATCTCTGGGTAAGCACAAGATTAATAACAAAAGCAATTTTGGGCAAGGAGAGATTTGAGGGCCAATTGTTTAGATCAAGAATGCTGAAATGTGGTAACACGTTAAACATATGCCAAACGCTTCTGTAAACATTGGGATAATCAATCCTAAAGTAGCACAAATCAATTAAATGTTTCATCTAGACCCAGTTACCAAGAATCATGAGTTGGGGCCATGGCCACATGCAGTGTCTTGCACAAGCAAGTGTGATCAGTGACCTTCAAGTTTAATTTATTTTATTTTTTGTTTTAAATAATTGTATCTTTATTATTTTGTATTCCTATTTTATTTTGTATAGCCTACTTGTTTTATATTCTTTCATTTAGAAAGTGTTTTTACTCCTGTGAGTTTTGAAATGTTTTGTTTATTTTTCTATTTCATATTCCTATTTTATGTTGTATACTTTTTATGTACTAGATTTTATATTCTTATTTTGTGTTATTCTAATTCATTATATGCATTTATAACAAAGTCCCTTTTAAGGAAAGTCCGTTCACTTGGCCACCATATTTGCAACACCTCCGGGCAGCTCAAACAAGACCAAGTCCTATCTAAATGAATGGGGGAATCCTGAGATCTCAAAAACTGCTCGCTGAACTCGCGATTAAATTACATATTTCAAATCAGCAACAAAATCTGAAATGAACTGCCCCATAAATGTTGTTTCTTATGCTCAAATAGCGTTTAAAAAGCTCATATTTCAGTCTAGACCAGCCAATGCGCATGCGTTGTTCCAACGCGCTTATGACTGCGCAATGTGCGCATGCGCATCGGCTGCTCTAGCCTCAGGTTTCTATGGGAACTGGAGCTTCTTATTATGCCTTTTCTTTTTTATGTTATCTTTATACTCATTTTGTGTTTTATATAGTGCAACATATGTCAGTGTCATGGTCTAACTTCTATTATAGGTTAAAGAAGAGCTTTTCTTTACTTGGGTTCTGGTTGTTCTTTCGCTGTTCCTAGTCTATTCTATCCCTAAATTTATAGAACACACTCGTTGGTTCATAGGAATTTCGATTCAGGAACACATCCTACTTTAAGTGCTTTGACGTGTGGCGTTTATGCTGATTCTGGGTTGAATTGCAGTGGCGAATAGCTCGACAGTTTAAGCAGTTTGTTGTGTTTAAGGCTTGTTATACTCTTTGAATTGTCTCCCTCTGCTCGCAAATACTTATGGCTGAGAAGAAGCTAAAACTTTAAATTACCTCCAGCAGGTGAATGCTTTGTCAAAATATCACTGCAGCTATTAATGGCCATTTGTTTGCAAATGTTGTAGTGGTCCACAATTTTTCATTTTGTGTCTCAGCTTGTTTTCTGAACACTCAAAATCCAAGATGAAAACATTCATCTCAAGGTTTGCTGAACCAGTATTGGATCAGTGAACTACAGCATGGATTTCAGTATAGGACAGAGCCATAAAGAATGGACAAGCCATTCCCATCTTCATGGAAATCCACATTCTCCAATAATGACTAGCATCGAATTGCTGCTGGATTAGACATCCACCTCTTAAAAAAACACAGTGGGGAGCAATGATTCACTATGACTGAACGAGTATGGGAATTCTATCCAGAAAGCGGCCTTAAAAAGCCATATAAGAAGGAATTCTGAAATAGTAAAGTAGTCAATAAGACATTTCAAGCAGTTAACAGGGGTTAAATAAAATCCAGAGGGATTTGTGAAGGCGTTTTGTGGTTTCAGGTTCTCCTGTGAATACTGGGATATTATCGAGCTTATGACGAGCACGGCAGTAATAGGTCCAGAGTGAGCTGTCATGAATGGCAGCGACTGTTTTGAGTGTAATCCTTTCAGTGTGGTGGGGTTGATGTTTTAATGCGAGGTCAAAACTAGACATGAGTGTTGTCAAACACGCTCGGACAAATGGATGCCTCCTGCTCAAATGTGAGGACTGATGACAGTGCAGCAACGGCCATCATGTTCACCGCTGGCCTAGCACTGTTCGTTTTCCATTGCTCACTCAAACCCTGAAGCAGGGGCTTGAAAAAAGATTTGAAGTGCAGACAGATCAAGCATGAGGACACTGTAGTTTCCTCTCTTATGTACACAATGTACAGGTGCATCTCAATAAATTAGAATGTCGTGGAAAAGTTCATTTATTTCAGTAATTCAACTCAAATTGTGAAACTCGTATTAAATAAATTCAATGCACACAGACTGAAGTAGTTTTAGTCTTTGGTTCTTTTAATTGTGATGATTTTGGCTCACATTTAACAAAAACCCACCAATTCACTATGTCAACAAATTTAAATACTTCATAAGACCAACAAAAAATGCTGTCTTTTTGTCTTTTATATTTATTTGATAAGCGATGTCACATGAGCAGTGAGAGCGTGTGAACAAGTGTCACTTTTGTCCTGATTTGTACGAGTGCAAATGTGATTTGATACAACAGTTCAGTAAATAAGAAGTTAATGTTGTGTTATATTAAACACAATATTGTATGTTTTTGTTCAGTTTTGCCAATGAAAATATTACCCGACTGAGCCTGGTTTCTCCCAAGATTTTTTTTTCTCCATTCTGTCACCGATGGAGTTTTGGTTCCTTGCCGCTGTCGCCTCTGGCTTGCTTAGTTGGGGACACTTAATTTAGCGATATCGTCGACATGATTCCACAGATACTATTTAAACTGAACTGAGCTGGACGATGACATCACTGAATTCAATAATGAAAGACCTTTAACTGAAAATTGAGTGTTTAATCTTGTCATTTTACATTATTGACACACTATTTTCCTATTTGTTACTGTAAAGTTGCTTTGACACAATCTGTATTGTTAAAAGCGCCATATAAATAAAGGTGACTTGACTTGACTTGACTTGATTTGACTTTAGTTTATGAATGAATCCACGTTTTGAACTAATAGTGTGAACCAATGATTCAAAGGCCCATTCATAGAGAGCCATTTACTTCATTCCTGAATGAATCAGCCATTTAAACGAATCGACTCAGACATTTACCGCCACCTGCTGGTAGTTTTAGTTTATTTTTTTAGAGTATCATTTCATTTATTAAAAAAATAAATAAATAAATAATAAAAAAAAAACATTAAAGGGATAGTTCACCAAAAATAAATGAATAAATTCGGTCATCATTTACTCACCCTCATGTCTTTTGCACAACATAAAAGAAGGTATTTTGAAGACTGTTGGTAACAAAGCTGTTTTGGTTACCAGTAACTTTCATTGCATCAACAAAAAATACTGAGATGTTTCTCAGATTATCTTCTTTTATGTTCCATAATTTATGTTAGGCCATTGTAGCCTAAACATTTAACACAATAATAGCTTTAAAAGATCTTTTGGCGGTATTTTCACAGCCAAATTTAGTTTGCGATTAATTAGATAAATACCAACTTTTAACGTTGGATGACATATCAAATATTAAAAAGTCAAAAACAGAGGAGTATTTAAAAAATTATATTGCTTAATATATTTAATGTGTGTGTGTGTGTGTGTGTGTGTAAAAATTGCCTCAAATCTGTATTGACCAATACCGATCACATTTAATGATGTCTAACATTAGTGGATGTATATTCCATTTATATCTAAAATGTTTTCACCAATACTTACAAATAAAAAAAAAAAAAATGAATCTAACAGCCAGTAAGCAACGTTGACTGTCAAAACGGTGGGAAATGGGGCACCATATGTCCTGTTTCTCTCGTATGTCCTCACATGAGCTCTGGTGTAATTGAGGGATGTGTGAGCGGACGAGTGGACAGCTGTCAGGGGAAGATAAAGAGGGTTTCCGCGGGTGTTGGGGAAAGGGGAGCATCTAATGGAGGGCCTCGCTGCAGCAACCCCACTGGCTGAATTACCTGGCCGCTTTATAATTGTGTGAGAGGGGTACTTCCAACAGCTCTGTCATTACTCAACCGACCGGGCCTGGCCCGGCCCAGCGAGGGAGCTGCCTGCTTCCTTCCCTCCCTCTTGCTCTTTTTCCATTCTGCACTCCTGTCCTCCTCTGTTCCCCTGTTCTTTCCTGTCTTGGGGTTGGTGCGGAGCTGTGAGCCCACCGTTTGAGGGGGAAACCATTACCTCTCATCAATCCCCCAGCTCTCCTCAGGGTGCTCTCTATTGTTATGGTGACCCACTAGTAGCTTGCGCATTCTGGTCTTTTCCCTTTCTTTTTTTCCCCTCTTTTTGTCACAATGGGGTCCACTTTGCTGCAGTGCATATCATGTAGCTCCAGATATCCTGTAAAGTGTGTGTTAAAGGGCAGAGAGCATGATAATGACTGTGAAGACATCATAATTGCACTGTCTCAAGGCCTTTCATCAAGAATGAGTTTTGCCTATTTAGTCACATCAGTGTCATACTGTGCTATATGTCTCTACTTTGTCTAAACCATGACAGCACCCTCACCTTCCTGCACTCCCCATAAAAGCCCTTGCTTACATCACACCAGGGCAAAAGTCTTGTCATTTAGATAAGATAATCAACATGCTTCAAGGGAAATTTCCAACGCAGAGAAAAGAAAGAATACATGGTAATTACACACAAAGCGTAGCAGTAAGAGTCTGTAGAAGAGCCTATAATTTTCTCTTTAGAGGCTTTTTACAAGGGCCATTTGCTCTAATGCTTATTTAACTGATGACTTTGGAAGTTAATCTAATTAAGGAGCTGAGGCTTCAGTTTTTTTTTAGTTTTTTTTTATTTGATTGCCTTTTTACCCTCGTGGATTTAAGTAAATATGTCTAAAACACACACACAGTCACACACACACACACACACACACACACACACCAAAAAAACTCTCTAAAATACCTTTTCTGTATGCAGAAAATGATCTTAATTTTTGTGGAAAATATATTCTGTTTTCCCATCTAATTTTTTGAAAGAAATTTCCCCCTCATCTATCTATCTTTTTATGTGATCGTTGAAAAGAAGCTGAATCTTATTGATAATTACTGGCTAATGATCATCAAGGGGTAAAAAGTGGGAAAGCATAAGATTTCTGAACAGAATATAAATGAAATCAGTTGTGTTTGTTGCTGGTATAGTTTAATTTATTAAATATTTTTAATTTTATATGGTACTTTAATGTGTTAGGGGCAATGAAACATTTAGCTTAGCCTGAGCTTCTTAAGTGTAGCTTTGATTGAAGTTTATGTAATATTGTATTTGTGTATATTTAAATTTTTGCACAAAAGTTAGAAAGTTACGGAGCCCCTAAAGGGACATTTGCAAAAAATAAAAATGAAGATTTTCGCGTGCGCACGAGAAACGTTTCGTGTGAGAATGACAAACTATCGCGTGCTCAAGAGAAACTTTCGCGTGCTCACGAGAAACTTTTCGCGTGCACATGAGAAACTTTTTGCTAGCTCACACTTTACAGTTTCCGGCTGCATCTCTTTTGCCATCTTACAAAGAAGAAAACAAGAGCATGCATGCGCATGAATTAGCCTAATTGAGATGTATTTTGGCCTTCAATACCAAAACGTTGTTTCTGTCCTTGCATTTGGACACAGATAAATCATCATTGAACTGCATAAGAACAGCTTTTTCCCTATATATATTCCACCTGAACAATACATAGCCTAACATCTCAGGACTGTACATCTGTAGATAAAACTTTAAAAGCCAGTTAAATATGTATATAATCGAAAGCGATTATTTAATTTGGATAATTATTACTTTACTTCTGTTAGGTTTTCAGTAACTGCTGTTAGTTTTGTTTCATTTTCGTTTTTTATTTCTTTGACATTTTTTTACTTTCTTTCTTTCTTTCTTTCTTTCTTTCTTTCTTTCTTTCTTTGCCTAAATGCCTTTATTTTCGTTAAATACAGTTCCTAATAATGGTTTAACAAGCATTTTAGAGGTAGAGTACAAATCTTAATGTTTAAGCATATAATGATATTCTAGGGAATTGTGTGCTTCTAATTAAAGCAACAGTTTGGACAGGACCCTTTTCTATTCTAACATGACAATGCCTCTGTGTATAAGGCAAGGTTCAAAAAGAAATGATTGATTTAGTCAGTGTGGAAGAACTTGACTGGTCTGCAGAAAGCCAAGTCCTAATCCAAGCTGAACGCCTCTGGTGTGACTTTAAATGCAGACCTTGAGCCAAAAACTCTTTACCAAACACCAATGACTTGTACATACACTATATGGACAAACGTATTGGGACACCCCCTTCTTTAGAACAGAAAAAGGCACTTCCAAAACTGTGGTAACAAAGATGGAAACATAATTCATGTATTTAAAAGTTGTATTTCCATCTCTGTTGCAACAGTTTTGGAAATGTCTAAAATGACTGTACCCATATGTACAAGTCATTGGTGTTTGGTGATGAGTTTTTGGCTCAAGGTCTATATTTAAAGTCACACCAGAGGTGTTCAGCTGGGAATAGGAATTGGCTTTCTGCAGACCAGTCAAGTTCTTCCACACTGACTAAATCAATCATTTCTTTTTGAACCTTGCCTTATACACAGAAGCATTGTCATGTTAGAATAGAAAAGGGTCCTGTCCAAACTGTTGCTTTAAAATTAGAAGCACACAATTCCCTAGAATATCATTATATGCTTAAACATTAAGATTAAGATCTCAGTTAGGCTAATTCATGCGCATGCATGCTCTTGTTTTCTTCTTTGTAAGATAGCAGTAATGCAACCGGAAACTGTAATGCTTGAGCCTGCAAAAAATTTCTCGTGCACACGCGAAAAGTTTCTCGTGAGCACGTAAACCATTTCTCGTGCGCACGTGAAAGTTTCTCATGAGCACGATAGTTTCTCGTGCACACGCGATAGTTTCTCGTTCTCACGTGAAACATCTCATGCGCACGCGAAAGTCTTCATTTTTTATTTTTTGCAAATGTCCCTTTAGGGGCTCCGTAGAAAGTGGTTAGTGCAAGATCAAATAATAATTAATTGTAATTAATCCCTGTAAATCATAATTAATCCCTAAAGCAGTAAAACAAGCTGAAACCCTTTTTTACTTATACACCATTTACATGAAAATATAAATGACTAGATTTCTCAATGAGTATGACTATAATTTGAGTATTTGCTGCTCAAATTTTGTTGGTGTCAAATTTTGGGTGAGGTTGAAGGTTCAAATCAAACCTTCCTTACTGACTGCATTCATGTTTCGTGTCTTCCACTGTTGACCTCACTTGTCACTGATTTGCTTGTAACTCAGGTATGCATTGCTGAAATGGGTATTTCATCAAATATGTGCATCTTTACAGTGTGTCAAAGGTGATGTATCTCATATGTGCCACTGATGTACATGTGTGTGTTTCTGCATCCACAGAGGGAGGAACATGTGAAGTCATTGCAGCACACCGATGTTGCAACAAGAACCGTATTGAGGAGCGTTCCCAGACTGTCAAGTGCTCATGTTTACCGGGAAAAGTGGCCGGAACAACACGGAACAAACCCTCCTGTGTAGATGGTAGGAATTCAGAATTGACTTCCAGTGGTGTATTGTAACGAAGTAATAATACTTCGTTACAGTACTTAAGTATTTTTTGGGAGTATCTGTACTTTACTTGAGTTTTTATATTTCAGCCAACTTTTACTTTTACACCACTACATTTCCTAATTAAAATGTATACTCTATACTCCTATACATTTCCCCAAAGCATATTCGTTACTTACTACAAAATAGTCAGAAGACCACAGATGGCAAGAAAGCAGGTTTGACGAATCAGTGGTCTAGTGCTTGCAAGTTAGACTCCTAAAAACACCTTTGCTCATGCAAACAAGTGCGCACACAACCGCACACACAAATGCTTTTTATATTTATCTAATTTAATATAGTTAACTTCTATATCACACAAAGAGTACCGTTTTTCTGCAGATATCAGCATAAACACATTTAATAATCATTTTATACAAATTCAGTAAAGCAATAAGCGACTTACATTTTAGACATAATATTGCTTGTTTTTGCTCAATTTTGCCAACAAAAATAGTTCCAAACAAAGATCACAGCACTGTTTTGCATCTCTGAGCAATGGACGGTGTTTACTTATTGAATGAATCAGCTTTTTTAACGAATCGGTTGAATAAATTGTTCAGTGATTCACTCATTAACACAGTCAAATACTTTGTTTCTGAATGAATCAGTCGTTTGAATGAATCAGTTGAATCTCAGTGACTCACTCATTAACAGTCACTTGCTGTCACCTACTGGCGATTTTAATTTCACATTTTGCCTTTTTTTTTCATGTTTTAAATTATTTCAAATATCAGTATTCAACGATTTATTTTAAAAACAAAACATTAGGCCTATTTATGCATCTGTAACTGCAGTTTAAATGCATCCATGTCCCCTCTGAGATATATAAACTGTGTAAATACATCTAAATGCTATTTCAGATGCAGATTCCAGAAATGTTTTCTTATGTTGGAATAAAAGACACTAAGTATCGGATTAAGTTATTCTTATTCTTACCTAAAAATACAAAATGGAAGAAAGAGTTAAAACTGAACACAATCTTGCTACTCAAGCTGTATGAATATTTTTTATATATATTTATTTGCTTCTTTTCCATTTTGCATTTACTTGTACTTTTACTTTCAATACTTAAGTACATTTAAGATTTAAAAAATACTTTTCGTACTTAAGTACAATAAATATCACATACTTTAAGACTTTTACTCAAGTAATATTCTAAACGGTGACTTCAACTTCTACCAAAGTAATTTTTTGGTAAGATATCTGTACTTTTACTTGAGTATGGCTTTCAGGTACTTTATACACCACTGCTGACTTCACAGCATCATCACAGTCAAAAATATCACTTTACCCAACATGTAGCACCATTTAAGTCCAAAATCAGGTTTGGATGCCTTTTTCATGATCGGATATAAGACATTTTTAGGGAAATGTTATGAAAAAATAAAAAGCTTTCTCCAATGAAAATTTCTCATAATATCTCAAATTATCTAATATTTAGGTCTGAGTAAAATGGACTGAAATGAATGGCATCTCAAAACAGGCTAAATGATATTTTTGTAAAAAGACAAAACTGACAAAAAAATGAACACTGATGCAAACTGCATAAATCACAACTTTGTTGTTCCTTTTTCTTTTTGAAGCTGTGAAAAGTGCTTTGACAATTCCTGTGTGAGCGTTCGAATATGCAAAAACGAATGCCCATTATAAATTTAGACAAGCATAATTTGGAATAACAGTCTTTCAAAGCTTTCCTCAGATGACATTTTGCTTCAGCTGTCACCTTGATGTGATTTTAGAGGATTTATTCAAATTTGATGCAAATGCCAAGGGGCCCACATGACCTCTCCACTAAATCAAGATAACCCTGTGCTAACACATAAATAAACAAATACTTAGAAGAAATATATGTACATATACTTTTCTTTGTGTGTCACGATTAGAGCTCAACCTAATCTTTAACCCTGAGGCTCAAGATGTAACACACATATATGTATGAATGTATATATGTTTGTATGTTTTATGTATATGTCCCACTTACTCTACTATATACTGTGTGTGTGTGTGTGTGTGTGTGTGTGTGTGTGTGTGTGTGTGTGTGTGTATATATATATACATATATATAATGAGTTTTTGGCTCAAAGTCTGCATTTAAAGTCACACCAGAGGTGTTCAGCAGGGATTAGGACTTGACTTTCCCCAGACCAGTCAAGTTGTTCCACACTGACTAAATCAATCATTTCTTTTTGAACCTTGCCTTATACACAGAGGCACTGTCATGTTAGAATAGAAAAGGGTCCTGTACAAACTGTTGCTATAATAATTAGAAGCACACAATTCCATAGAATATCACTACATGCTTAAACATTAAGATTTGTACTCATGGAAATTACTAAAGTAGTCTGTTCATTAGAAGGGGGTGTCCCAATACTTTTGGCTCACTTTTGTGTATATAGCGACAGTATATTGGTATTGCACTTGAGTTCTCTTTCATCAGAAGAATACGAAACTGTTAAACTTTGAAAGGTCACTTTTTTACACTACATCACTTTCTCTATTCCTCAGAAGTCTTTTTCAAGCTTCAGATTCTACTCGTTTGTCTTTTGAATACTTTCAATACGGTGATTTCACCGCCCTGTTCCACAACAGATCGTACTGAATGTCAAACTCTAGGTGGTACGAAGCACTAGAGCTGGAGCTGTGCGTCTCTTCGCAGCATACTGATGTGATCTGTGTAATAGCATAAAGAAAGATTCACACTTCATGCCTCCATGCGCGTGTCCTGCAGGGAGGACCAGGTCCCACACATCTGCTAGTGTATCGATCAAGCCAGTCAGCTTGTTATGTGGGCAGGTGAGATAAAGAATGAAGTTGACAGACCACTGGGCAGTGATGTGTGAGGGGTTGAGTGTCTGGATGCAGTCGCCATCTACATACATTTGAGCCACCGCATTACAAATATGCGTCCTTTGTGTGTGTGATAAGAGTAGGATTTGGATTACCACATGGTGACGTTTAGACTATGGTTGTCATGATGGTATCTTTGGTACAGAATGCTCATAAGTCAGGTTAATACACCAGTCAAACACTGCATCCAAATGTGACTACTTCATACTATATAGTAGGTGAAAAGCAGTGTGTGAAATACGTATTATGTTAAATTTCATGAAACAGACAGATGAGCTATTGATTCCACTGAGGTTCTGAAGTATACACTTTACTATACTAAGAGGCAGTGAAGCAATGTACAGTAAGTCAAATGACAGGGCCAACTTGTTGCATATTGCATGTGTATGATGTAGGTATTATGAGAAATCATGTCTTTATTAACTATAAACACAAACGACATTATGTTAAAATATGTATATAATTGCTTACTATACAGGTATAGTGCATTATAAAACAAATTGAACATTGTTTCAAAAATTTAAATATCTGGATTTTAACACTTACATACTCTGACTGCATTCATGCTACACAGATGCATACTATAAAAAACAGTCACAAAGTTCCTCATCAAATACATTATACACCTACTCAGGCGGAGGCCTCTCGTTATGAAATTGAACTAGTGATGGATTGGGCTGTTTCTAAGAAGCTGGAGTTACACAGAGGCAGCAGGATTATGTGATATTGCTTTTTATATAGTTAATATTGAGTAGCTTTAATTTTGCCAGTTACTTTTCTGCTCATGCACCAATGAAAATACTTCCAAAAGAAGTCAAGCACAGCCAACTGTTACGCATCTCTGAACAACTCGTGGTGTTTCGTTGCTGAATTATTTTTGAACAAATTGGTTGAGTGAGTGAATGAATGAATTATTCATCAAGACATTCTCTGCGTTTAAATACGCCTACTTCCCTACTATATAATATTAGGCAAAACAGTAAGCAAAAAGTTCCCAGATAACCCACTACTACTCGTGAGATTCCAAAATCTGATGGACGTTTTATTTTGATGCCATAAGAGAGGATTTGTGAATCTGCCATAAGTCACATGACAATGACAACATGGTGGATATACTAGAGCATATCCTTACCTCATTCATAATCCATATAGTTATACTATATAAAACACTTTTTTTTTTTTAATGGTTGTGAAGTAAGTACTTACTCGGTGTAGTACCTACTCAGTCAGTATGCGATTCCAGTTACTTGTTTAATTCCTGGATGAGTCAGCATTTTTAAACAAATTGCTGAATGAATTATTTACTGATACATATAGTCACTTGTCCTAACCTACTAACTTAACAATGTAACCTGCAGAAAGAGTCATGATGACACATTACAAAGCTATATTTGTGTCTCATTTCAAAAGGCTGCACCCTTCAGAGGTTGCTTTGTCAGACATCATTGAGGATGTCTCATTTCAGAAAATTATTTCTTCTTGTGAGCAAAAAATGCTGTAATTTCTTTCTTACTTTGGAATGGTTACTTTTCCAAAAATGAAGCATCCAACATCAACAAATGTGACGCCTTTTGAAATGAGAGCATATACCAGCAAAAGAAGCACAATACCAAGTAGCAGCATAATACTCTTGTTTACATGTTTTGTTTCTCAAGTCAAGATGTAGTGGGTAGCTCATTCATATTCATCTTTTCTTTTACAGTTTACAAAAGACAATGTACTGATTTTCTTATTAAGAGAACCTGCATGATCTCATTTTTGTGCAAGGCACATCACCAACCACTCATTATGTGAATTAGATTATTTTAAAACTTTCCAAAGATGTTTTTAATTCTATCATGTGACATGACAAATTATTCACTTTTACTCATTGCTGACATTTTATGCTATTTCATAAATATATTTGATTCAAATTAAAGTTTTGGCAGAGAAAATAATCTTACATTTTAATTTTTAACCTATTAAGGAATAGCAAAAAATGGTGTTCCAGAAATGAGCTGTTTCCAAGTTACATGCAAGACTTGTTTTCCAGTGTTTGATGCCACATTGACGCTAAACCCATTTGCATTATGTTGTCTGAACCTGTGTATCACGTCTGGTCTTTGTGTAAACCAACACAATATTATTATTCATCAGAGTAATACACATAAACATCTGCAGGAGAGTTTGAGTGAGCGTATATGCTGATTAATAAAGCCTTGTTCTGTTTCTTCTCCATGAAATCGAGACAATCGAGTGATTATACAGATGTGGAGGAAGTTCCCGTTCCCTCATATGTGCTCTGGCCTGGATATACACTCATCTTCTGCTTGATAATAATACTGTCTTTATGAGTAACGACTCTGTCAGCTGAGCCTGACGGAGACCTGAGGGAGGACCTGCGGGGACAGACTCAAACACACTGCTGCTGTCACACACACGAGCGCGCTTATGCACATAGTCACACCCCACACACATTTAAAGCACACACCTTTCTCTCTCTATTACACACACACTCACACAATTTGTGTCGCCCTTCTAAAATCTGTCAGTGAGTGTGCATGGGGTTCACAGTCTTCACACGTGCCAAAGAGAGAGTGGCTAAATTTGGAGAGCCGTCACCCTCCTGTCATCTGACTTTTTAGAAGTCGTTTAGGCAGAGTTATTAATGGAATAACAAAAACATACATTCTCCTTCTCTTACACCTGAAGGGTAAACAAACAAAAAAAAAAAAATTGAAATTCTTCGTGCTGAAAAACTTAATATGTTTAATAGATCTAATTCAAACAAGCAGGGAAGCCACAAATTAACAAATTTTGTTTAATGTGGTAATTCTTGCTGCTGTTTAATCAACATCCTAATCTGGTTTGCTGTACTTAACTGCTCTGTTTCCTGGTAGAGTTTCTTGGTTTAGAGGTGTTTTGAGTGCTTTTTTATTATAAAAGCTTATAAAAGCTTATAAAAGCGTTTGTTTGGATGTTGGAGTTGTGTTCTGAATTTTTAAATATATAATTCAAACAGGCAGGGCAGCCACAAATTACCTTAATTTCTTTCATTTGCTAGTAATATTTAGTTATATTTGTGTTAAATTTCTGTAATTTCTTAATGAAAAAAATATCTTGAACCAACCAAAGCTGGTCTTAAGTGGTCTGTTGGCTCTTTGGCACTTTTCTCCATCTGAACACCAGCTAAATCAAACCAATTTAAAATGGATAAAGCAATTTCATTAAATAGATGTTAAAAATTTATTTTATTAGAAGTGCACTAGTTCAAAAACACTGTTCTCATGGGAGGAAGCTTCCTAATTATATATTTATTTATATATATATATATATATATATATATATATATATATATATATATATATATATATATATATATATATATATATGAAGAGAGACAAAAATTAGCTAATTTTGTTTAATGGGCTGCTTTTGCTTTTGCTTAAACTTTAAATCTTAAGCCAACCTAAGATGGTTCTTTCCCCAGGCTAAACACAAGCTTGTCTAGGGTGGGAGACCATCTTAAGTCAGCTAAGTCCAGCAAACCATTCTAGAATGATTAAACAGTTTTTATTTCAACAGGACTTTTGCTGTTTACATGTATGTCAAATCAGAAATAAAATCTGACTTCAGCTACCATAATTATGCTACAACAGTTTTTTGGGCACTAGTCTAGCGAATACAGGCTTTAGAGTAAGGGGGAAATAATTCTATATCATTTACACAGTATAATCATGCAACTTTATTATCAAACCTCTTTTTTGTTTGTGTTTTTTGGACATTGCATTGAAAATCCAATTAGTTCAAAATTCTCACAGGAACGATGCTTCTTTTATTAAAACATTACCAACTTTTTCCACCTGAAGGGTAAACAAACCAAAAATATTGAGTTCTCTGTGCTGAAAATGTTAATAATATCTGGGTTTAATATATTTAATTCGAACAGGCAGTGAAGACACAGATTAGCTAATTTTATGTTAGATTGGAGAATGATTGTTTTGGGAGATATGTAGCTGTGTGCATAGAGACAGTGGCACAGATAGTGGGAGTGTGCTGTCAGATTATCCCAGCATGGGAATTGATTATTAGCTTTGACAAGAAGAACTACGTCCCAGTTATGTCAGGCCCAACAAGACTCTTAGTAAAGAACATCCCTTTAACATGTCTAATGCAGGGCTTATTCACCACATACACACATACGGGGCAGTTCACACACATAGGGATTAAATAACCCAGCTTTAGACCCGATTTTACAGGGTCATAAGCATAAAAAAACCACACTCAGAAATGTTTCATCTTTCGCTAATGCTAATATTGTCTGAAAGTCCACTGCCGTTTCCAATTTTACATCCGTTCTGTTTTTTTTTGTTTTTTTTTGCAAGCTGTTTTCTGTCCTTTTTCCTCTTTCCTCGTCTCTCTGTGTCGTACAGACATTCTCACACACACACACACACCCTTTCCGTAACCATCACTGATGTAGAATGAGCCCTTCTGTTTTGCTGGGGGCCGTTAATGCAGAGCATGACAGGTTGTCATGGTGCATTTGATAGAAGCCCTGCGGAACACACACAAACCAGATACACTTCAAGTGAGCAAAATGACTTCATAAACATAGCTGATCAACACCCACTAAAAAAAAAAAAAAAACTATGCATGAGATTATGTATGTATGCTCCTCCAGACATGCGCAATAAGATTGCAAGACTTCATACACGAGCCCAATCAGGAGCAGTGATGTGTGCCACCATGAAAACCAGCAAGGGCATTGCGGGATGCAGGCTTTTTAATTACCATTATGTGTAGCTTCATAATTAAAACCGCTCTCATAATGTTTCCACATTTGCATATTCTGTCTGTTTGTTTAATCGCAATTAAACTTTGCCCCAGTTCTGAAGATTAATTGCATATTTATGGTGTCATTCGCTTCTCACCTTAATAATGTTTTAACACAGTGCTTAGTGCTTATCTGAGGCAGAGGCGGTATTGTGACTGCTAGGCGTCCGATGAAAGTCTGAAATAATGAACATCAGTGGCGCCCTGCAAGGACGGAGCTGTCAGAATCCATGAGCACACAGTTCTCTGAGCACCTGGACAGAAGAACTCTGAAACAGCTCTACCTGTGAGTCAGGTGCCCACAGAGAGGACGGGTCAGGATTAGAGCAACTCTGAACCAATAAACACAGCCTTTCATTTTTCCTCTTGCTTGCTCTTTCTAGATCTCTCTCTCTCTCTCTGTCTGTCTCTAATGGAAACCCATTTCTGACTCCACTCTACTACCGATACTAATGTAATTGTGACTTTATTCCTCTTAATTGTGACCATAAGTCACAATTGTGGCATTATATCTCACAACTTATTCACAATGCGAATGTATATCTTTCTAATGAATAGGTCTTGAGCAATTGTAATTGCCACTTTATATATATCACAATTGTGATGGTAAATCAGACAATTTTGATTTTTCTTTAGTTTGGCAGTATGGTTCTGTTCTGGGCAAAAACTCCCTGCTCATCCATGCAGCCTGTCATGAATGAGCAGGGAGAGCAGCAATAATAATAACCCTCCTAGGGTTAACAGAACAGATCAAAGCAGATATCATTAATGTACTTAATGATATTTAAATGTAACACATTACTCAAGATAAAGGAGTCTGATTCAAAAAGGAATATCAGAAAGCCAAGTCCTGACTGGCGAAAGGAGGAGTTGGGGATGGAGGAGGGTAATTTGCTCCTGAGCAAGCAAAAAGCTGCTGAATAATGCTGAATTGAGCTCATATAGGAATGCCGTGATAGGTGTCATATTCCTATAGGTATATGTGATCAGCTGAGAGTCAGCTGATGCAAGCTTGACTCACGTGACCTGCCAGAACTAACGCTATACGCTTAATTTCTGATTTTTGTTTTTTTTCACAATTGTGACTATATGTCAACTATGTCATAGCTGCAACTTTTTATGTTGTTACTGCAACGTTATTTTTCACAATTGTGACTATATTTCACAATTGCAGTTTTATATATTACATTTTGGAATTTTTTATGTCAAAATTTGCGGTTACAATTGCCATTTTACTGTGTATCACAATTTCAACTTTTTTCAAAATTGCAAGTTTATGTCTTACAAATGCAGCCTCATATCTCACAACTGGGACTTTATATATCACAGTTTGAACCATTTTTATCTCAGTTTTGACTTTGTAACACTTGCAACTTTGTCTCACAGTGACTTCATGGCTCATAATTGCAATTTTTTACAATTTTACTGTGAACTTTTTTCAGAGCTGTGACATTAATTTTCAGAATTTGCAACTTTAAATATTACAATTGGGATATTATGTATCAACATTTTATATTGATATCACTATTACCATTAACGTTGCAACTTCTTTACTCTTGCAACTTTATATCTCATAACTGCATTTTTTAATCTTGTAATAGCAACCTCAATTGTGACAAAATTATGACTTTGTATCTCACAGTGTGATTTTTTTGGACCCTCTAGAATGAGAATCCCCCTTCCCTAATACCACTTGCAGCTGACTAGCAACTAACAAATCATGGTTGTAACTAAAACCTTCTGGCTATTGAGGGATGAGCCTTTCAATATGCCCTGTCCACACTTCCCATGACAGTATGAAGCAGAAAAATACAAGAAAGAAAACTGCACAAACAAATTCACAGGGTAGTTTACCAGCAACTATTAAAAAAAAAAAAAAAAAAAAAAAAAAGTCTAATTCATGTGTTGAGAATCTTCTGAGCCTATATATAATCAGGCATAGTTTTGTGCATGTATTGAGAGCTGTGGACAGTTTGTCAGCATAATCGACCAAACAATGCACTCAACATAACACCACAGCTGAGTCAAGTGTTCCATTAAGAAGAACACACATACACACACATATGGTGAAGCTCACTTTGAAGAAAGGCTGAGGACTCTGAGGTCTATTCATTAAGAGTGGAGAGCTTTGACAGGTCATGATTTAGAGGCCTTACACTGCTCTTTGAATGTCTAATCAAGCCACACTTCTTCCTCCATGTAAAACACTGACTAATGGCGACTAACGGCACTCCATCCCTTCCGAGGTCGGCCTTCTTTGACCCTCAGATAGAGACCTGATCTCAGGTCCTCGTTAATTACACCCCAGGTTCATTAGAGCTGTTCGGCTCGCCCTCTGACCTTATCTGGCTTTATTGCGACCATTACCTGTGCCTACTCAAAAAAGAAAACAGTCGTTCCATCCTCACTAAGAGCTCAGCAAAGGCCTTATTTAATCAATCAGGTCATTAACAGACCGTTTCTCTGGACAGGCAGAGTAAGAAAGAGTGGCTGAAGTGGATTTAAAGAGTGAGTTCATTATTCACTTTGATGACGTTGAGGACAGCAGGGGGCGGGGCCAGAGGGGGCTGGCCATTATCTGCACTGATGTATCGATCCAGACCCCGGCGCTGTGAATTACCACCTGCAAGAAAAGCACGAGAATTTAAAGTGTAATTGCTTAGCGCTCTTAATCTCCGCTGGAAGTGATCGATTGAGTGACGTTGGGAAAACATGGTGTGCTGCTGAATCCATCCTGGAGTCCCTGGTGTTTTCATATAAAATTCAAAGCTAGATGGGTGTGCCAAAATAAGACACTTTTAGGTGCTGTAATTGCCATTATTATTTGGGTGTAACACTTTACAGTTGGGTATATTTTACATTTATAATTAATTAAATTTAAAATAAAATATTAAAACTAATAAAAGTTTAAAAAATGATCATGTACAATTAATTGTAATAGCAATTACAGTGTTTAAATTAATTAAAAATAGTTGCACATTTAATTCATGTAGTTTATACACAAGACTTTTGTAAACTAACATGAGTGCAAATGTGAATGTATTATCTTTAAATAACCTTTATTAATAATCTCAAACTATATTAATTTATTGTGTAAAATATAATATATAAGTATATAAACTAATATAAAATATTGAAAAATGTTAACTAAATTATTATTATGTATTTATCAAAACTTGTTTGAACACCATGTGAAAAAACTTTTTGCCTTTTTTATTTCACATCTTTAGTGAAGCCATGCAACCATGCCATTAAATTTCATACACAAACAGTATATTTATTTAATACTCACAAGAATTATTTATTTTTTATTTTAAATAAGCTTTATTCATATTTAAAATCTTTATAAAGGTATTTAATATGATAATTATGTAACATTTAAGAATATTAAAATATAAAATATAGAATTTTTATTTTTTATTTATTTATTTATTTATTTATTTTTTATTTATTTATTTTTTTTTTTTTTGCTAATTTATTTATATTTAGATATTCCTGGTGTCCTAGGCAAAGTTCATTATGTAAGAAAAAATTTTACGAAATTCTTCAGTGAATCTGCTGAATGTGTTGAATGGTTCCTCAAGGTGCTTCCTTTCACAGATGATTGACGGATACTTTGTCACTCTCAGTTTTGCTTTCGAATGACCCTGTGTATATGCGCGCGTGTGTGTGTGTGTGTGTGTGTGTGGAAGTGTCACCTCTGCATCAGTGATAGACAACATAATGCGATGTTAATGAAAGACCCTTTGACAGCTTGATTTATTTAATCCCGGGTGACAGACGACATTATCTGATACCTGACAGTGCTGCCAACCTGCGTGCTGCTCGGAGTCACAGATCTACAAGCACGTCACAAGGTCCACACCTGCTCCCAATCATCCAGTACTTATGATGATCAAGGACCTTACAACACAAACCAGAAAAACTGCAATTTAAATCAGCCTACCTCTACCAACACATCTGCTCGGCAGCAACTCTAAGAAGAAAGATGACAAAGAAAGTGAGACCTGGGCCCCATGGGTCCTGCACTGCTCCAATAATCCACTTTTTCTTGCCCTCTCTTGGGAGGAAACACCATCCTGCTGAGGTTATGATGGCAAAAAAGTTGCTGAAGTTGTGACTTTTTGATGGCCGGGAGGACCCAGAAGAGGCGAGATGCCAGTGGTGACCATATAAGGATCAAGGCCCGGTGAGAAAGGCCTGTCTTCAGGCTGAGAAGGTCACCTGAACGGGGTCTGGCGTGAATCCAGACAGATAAAAGTCTGAGAGCAAAAGCACTGACCCTGGTGTCCTCTCTCATGAGCTCTCTTCCGCTTGCCAAGTTTGCGATGGAAAGAGAGAGAGCGGGCCATCTGTCAGACGGGTCAAACGCTGGTGCGGCAGACATCAGACCATTTGTCTCACTTTGACTCTGCTGTATCCACACATTTAAGGACTGGCAGTAAGTGCTGGGAGAGTCTTCTGGAGTATTACAGAATTTGGAGAAAACCTGTCATGTTGCTCATGTTTTGTGTAAACTTGGAAACTTAGTATAAGTATACATTATGAAAAGGTGTATAAATAAAATAGTTTTTAATTGTATAATTATCCATATTACTTGAGTGGAAACAAAGCAGAGTGCATGATCATGAGTGTAAGGTTTTTATGAAACCGAAACAGAAAAAGACAGAAACTGCACAAGCAACAGCTGGATACACCTGGTTTCCGGATGAATCAATAAATCTGTTGAGTGAATGATTCAGTGACTCATTTATAAAATCATACACACATGATATATGGCCCAAGTGTTCAAGCAGGCATGAAGAATCCAACTGTGTAGAAGTAGAACTTTTGATTACCTGATGGAACACACAACATAGTGTTGTAAAAATGCTAAAGTTTTTACAGAGCTTTATTGGCACATTTAGCTATTCAATAATTTGCAAACAAAATATATGCTCATCTCTGCACCAATAAATGTGCAACACTTTGTTTTACTGACAAATTAAATGTTAGTTATAGAGATGTAGTGTATGTTTTAGTGTATGTTAAGGACAGTCAGCTTTGCCATTTTTCAGACCTTTCAAGCAGTCTTGCACACTTTCTTTGTTGCATGCAGTCGCATTAAAGACCACAAGTGTTAGTATTGGGACAGGCCAAGTCACTTGTTTTGTTACTTAAATCAATGTTTTGGAATGAATCAGTGCGTAATTCAAGGACACTACATGTTTCATTTGTGAATGAATTAGTGTCTTTGAAAGAATCAGTTGAGTGAATGATTCAGTGACTCATTTGTAAAGTCATTGTTTCCCCCTACTGACTAATCAATGTAACCTGTGGAAAGAGTCGCCATGCTATATCAGCACTTTTGGAACATGTTCAGCCAATCAAATCCGAGGACCAGAATTAACTGTTGTATAGTCAAATGTTTATCTAGCAGTCTTAAAGTACAGGTGTTGTCCTAAATATAAATGTAGCTACATTCTGCTCAGACAGTACAAGCCTGAGTGCCCTGAAAACAATTCTTTTTTGTACAAAAAAAAAGTCTCACATTTCATACTCACTGTTAGGCCAGAGTTTTAATCTGGGCTTCAGTGATTCCATCATTGCTCTGTTCCGTGGAATTGATTTCTTTTTCTCTTTTTTGCCTTTTTGCAAGTATTACTTCACTATTTTTCAACATTTAGAGAGTGTGTGAATATCAATCCTTCACTGCCTGGTAATAAAAAAAAAAAAAATAAAAAAAAAAAAGGCTTCTTGGCCTCTTGATGTATCAGCTCAGGAACATTAAATTTGAGAACAAGCACCCTGTGGCAAAACACCTGTGCAGTATCTGCTCTCAAAAAAGAATGCAACATTTCGTGTAAAATGTGTCATTCTGCATTTCAGATCTATTTTTCACAGTTTCACCAAGTTTGACCACTCAGGTGGGTGTTTTCATTTGTTTTTTTCGATGAAACATGCCATGTACTGTATATTGAAGACGGACTATGACAACAAAACTAATTTCTCATCTCCTCCGTGGATGACTAACTGCAGGCATTCGTCCTGCACAACAACACAATTGCAACATATCTTTAACCTAGGAAGAACACAGAAACACCCCTGCTGACCGCTAATTGCTTTGTGATTAAGATGGTACACAGTAAAACTGAGCTGTACAGAAAAGTGCAAGGTAAAGGAGCAGGAAGAGTCTGTGGTAATCACTCTCCATCCTGTTCAGACCAGAGGGAGCTTAGTGTTTAATGAACCTTGGGCTAGTGTCTGCACCGCACATGAGAGTGAGGAATAATGGGACAGATAACGCAGTCAGAGTTTGGGTATCTGTTGCTACAGTATCTACAGTGGGTGGTGTAGTCAAATTATAATCTAATTGTGAATGCTTTATGACCTAGAGCTTCAGTGGGTGAAATGGATCACGACCAACAAAGGGAACAAGTGTTTTGAATAAATAGTGATGTAATTTGAAAAAAAAAAATCTTTAGATAAATAAATATGTAACCTGCTCTGTCATTTTCAGTAGTTTTGACCCACAAAAACATTAGCATTATGTTAGCTATACTGATTTATTCAAACATACACTCTTAAAAAATAAAGGTGCTTAGAAGGTTCCTCACAGCGATGCCATAGAAGAACCATTTTTGGCTCCACAAAGAACCATTCAGTCAAAGGTTCTTTAAAGAACCATCTCTTTCTTACCTTTGTATAATCTGAAGAACCTTCTTATGCCACAAATAACCTTTTGTTAAACATGGTTAAGGTTCTTTATGGAACCATTTAGACAAAAAAGGTTCTTCTATGGTATCATGAAACACCTTTATTTTTAAGAGTGTACGTTAAATAATTGAGAAAAATATAATAGTAGTTCAGTAATAATAGTAATAATTTTTTACACTGTTTAGCATTTTAGCATTATTTTTTCACAAGCTGTGGACACGTCTGTGGAATGTCTTTCACAGATGGATGAACTAGTTTACTGAAATGAACCGTCTGAAAGGTTTAAACATATTGAGGTGATACATGTCAATAAGTTACTAGTTAAGCAGCTACTGTAACTTTCCATAGACTCTCTGATTTTTATTCATGTTTATTTATTATAGTAAAGAGAAAGAAATAATCGGTTCACTGGTGCACCATGCTGCTGAGATTCAAGGCTTGCATTTTTTCTCCACAAACATGAAGATTACTTTTATATGTAAGTTTTATCAAACTACAGGAACTTGAATGTAACCCAGGCTTTCTCGCTTGCACACTTATACCTACCAAAGTGCAAGCTGTGTTTCAGGCTTTTCTCAGAGAAGTGAGAAAATTAGAATGAGGGTTTCAAAAAGACTGAAAATCAGATGTTAAAATCTGAAGGATGTAAAGCAGTGAGTTAAGAGTCTGTTTGTGAGGAGAAAGGAGTCAGGCTCTGCTCGGATTTATCTCAGTAGTGAGCGAGGATTGCGCTAAGACTTTATATTGATTAATTTTTACCTTTTAACCTTGGTGACAGACAGCAAAGATAGTGTACAGAATAATGAAATCTAAGTTGGACTTTTAACCTTCAAATCCCAAACAATTTACCTCAGAAAATCCTCTTCACTGCAGCAGAACAAAAACAGTTGAAAAGATGGTTTGTTGGTAGGCAGACCTAAACGGATAGTTCAGCCAAAAAATGATGCTTTTGTCACCCTCATATTGTTCCAAACCTGTATGAGTTGCTTTCTTCTGTGAAATTAAAAGAAAGATATTTTTGGATATGTGTCTGTAAAAAGTACTGTAAATAATAACTACCTTTTTGTGTGCAGAAGAAATTAAGTCATACAAGTTTAGCACAGCATAACAGTTTTCATTTTGAAAAGATTTTTTAAGTAAGGAAAGGAACATTTTTTTCAAGGTTTTACCTTATAAACAAAATAAAAATGAAATAGGTAACATGAACAGTGTGAGCTGAAATATACACTGGATTTGACATAGCTCGACTTAAATATTGTGTTTTTTTTAATCAATAGCTAAACAAGTACACTAGCAGCAGTGCTGGGAAGTAACTAGTTACATATAACGGAATTATTAATTTAATTACAAAATAAAAGTAACTGTAATCAGTTACAGTTACTGAGAAAAAATATGTAATTAAATTACAGTTACTTATGAAAATGTTAAGGATTACAAAGGGTGTTACATCAGAATTTTTTTTTTGTTGTTGTTTTTTGTTTTTAACCTATATGGGTTTATGTAAATGTTTAAAGGCATTGTTAGATTCCAGTGTTTCCTGTCATAGCTATGCAAAGATTTGATTTCAAAAACAGTATCATAGCTATTAAACTATTATGATTTTAAATATGTATTTAACCTCAGAATGATCTCTAAGTAAGTCTGATTTGTGGTGGCTATGCTTCAAAGGGGACATCAGATGCCCATTTTCCACAAGTTGGTATGATTCTTTAGGGTCTTCTTGAAATGGTCCCAGTGGTCGTGTAAAACAACACCCTTTTTACCTTGTCAAAAACAGCTCTGTTCACAGCGACTCGTTTCGGTGCATATCTCTTTACATGATAATGAGCTCTGCTCACCCCGCCCCTCTCTTCCGTGGAAGAGCAAAGGCGATTCTCAAATAATCATTAAAAAAATATAAAGTGTGAGACGTACTACTTCTGGAGGTGCAGCTGGATGAACAGTGGGTACTGATCCATCCTTGAGTTTTAACTTTTTAACAAAACCTGCCTTGAATTGTCCCTCATTCAGAAAGCAAAAGAGAAAATGATTTGCGCAGGCATAAACAAATTTAGGTGCATTCGTTGGCGCATTACCATCGAAATCAAAAAACTAATCCACTGTGTCCTCAGTGGCTCTGATGTCTAGAGAAAATTAGGACTCTTATATTCTTCTACATCTAACAACAAAACACCTGCATTGCTTACAAGACATTGTTGTCGCTACAGCTGCTCAAGCGCGGAGAAAATGACAGACTTCGTACAACTGGCTGAGGGTGGGAATATGCTAATGTGGACAGTACATCAGAGGTTGTGGGAGGGGCCTGAGCAATATCACATCATATTGGCTTGATAACTGTTTAGGTTTTTGGGGGATTAAAAAAAAGGATTTGTAGGGTGGTTGTGTCTACGCACTACTAAGACACATTTATATGCAAATTAAGATATTTTTCATCCAATGTCTCCTTTAAAATTAAAATATTATAATCTTCATTCAAGTGATGAAGGATTTTGAAAGTCTGACAGTAATCAGTGTTCAGTACTACTGTAAGGTTAACCCTTTCTGCTTTACATGTGTCAAAATTGAAATTTCAAAAAGTAATCAAATGTAATCAGTTGCGTTATTTTAATAAAGTAATTGAAAAGTTACACTACTTATTACATTTTAAGTAGGGTAACTTGTAATCTGTAACCTAGTACATTTTCAAAGTAACCTTCCCAACACTGACTAGCAGCTAGAGGACTGCCTGAAGGAATTAAACTTTTAAACTACTGTACATACAGTATGACCAGTGCAGCAAAAGTGATGTTTTCAAAACCTTGGTTTAAAAAAAATAAAATAAATAAATAAATAAAAAAGACCCTTTCATATTTTTATACTGTGTTTTATTTCAAAAATATGGTGATTGAAATGATTTCCAACTGTGATGTTAGTGTGTTGGTTTGAAATAGAAGCTACACTAAATCTATGGAAAACATTTTGAGAGCTTGTTTTGTCGAGGGAAAACAGTGACTTGAGGCAGACTCCATTTCAGTCGTCACTACGTGTCTTCCTCTCTTCCTCTCTTCCTCCTCCCTCTGTTGTGTGTAGCAGTGAATGCTCCCTGACACGTACACTCACACAAATACATACTCAAAACCCATGCTGATTAAAAGTGGAGTATTTTTGATTCATGTTTTGCTTTTAGCCTGAGAGAAGCTATTCAGCAAATGTTATTCAGTGAATATTTATGTCAAAATATACTGAATGCCTTTTTAATTCAGTGTAATATCAAAGTAAAATATGTGGCTTGTCACATTGTACTTAAACCTGAGTTACCACATTACCAGTTATACACTAAACAGTGCTTGCCTTATTAAATATTCATGCGCTTTGTTCAGTCACAGAAACTTTCACATGCTTCATCAGGTAAAGCAAAACAAGGCATAGCGGATTTACATGCTGACATTTCCACAGACGGACAATCAAATTAAAACCGGTCACGTACTTGTTGCTAGTTCAGTCAATGTTATTGACCTCATACATATGCAAATAAGAATTGTATCCCAGGGTTTACAAAAGTGCTGTGAGAAATCTTGAAACCTGAATGTCTAGGATTCATTTCCAAACTCATGATAAATTATTAACAGCATGAGAAAAGATAACCCATGATTAGAATGTTTAGAATAGCCCTAGTTAACTGTTTAAAGAGCAAAAAGCCAATAATTGTCATATTGCTAAAGATGAATTTAATAAATCAGATATAGGGTGCAACGGTGCTAAAGGTGTACCAGGATAAAAGAAGCATTTGATTTTATTCTCTTCTAAATCATATGATGGCACAAAACTTACCACAACACTTTCCTAAACATCAGTGTTTCACTATGCGCGTGGAACTTTTACTGAATATTTTGAACATGAAATTGATTTAGATATTATGCAAATTTAGATATTATGCACAAAGTACATTGCACCATTACTGTTCAATAAAAACATATTTTGTTCTGCAATCATGCACTATGGGAGTAGTGTAAACCCCGCTGGACACTACGTTTAATTTGTCCACATGTTTGAAACTCTTTTTCTTCTTTGTGTGTGTGTGTGTGTGTGTGCCTGCAGCCTCCATTGTGATTGGGAAGTGGTGGTGTGAGATGGAGCCGTGTCTGGAGGGAGAGGAGTGTAAGACACTACCAGACAACTCCGGCTGGATGTGTTCCTCTGGGAACAAGATCAAGACCACGAGGGTGAGGGCTCGGAACATGCTGAACATCACTTCACACACTTACAAACACACACATATACAGTTTTGTTTTGTTTTTTTTCTGAAAAAAAAAAATTAAAAGAAAAGTGAAATGTTAAATCAAACATAAAAACAGTCATTACCGGTTAAATTATTCAGTGACAAGAAGGATTGTCTTATAAGACCAAGGGACATATGTAACTCTGCACCTCTCTAACCTGTTTATTCCTTCTAATACAATGTGGCAGTAGTGCGTGTTCAGAGAGCACATCTTCTTCATTTAGACCTAATGCAGCATTATAAAGATGCTGTGCTGAGTTCAACTTAAGAAATAAGAAACTAAATAAGTTCAGGACATCAAGACACAAGTCAGACAAAAATAAACTAAACATCACAACTCTGACAGGAAGTACGCATGACACAATATTAAAACTTGATGAGCAGATCAGTATTCCCATACGCTGATTCAGTAGAGAGGTGACAGACAGCGGATCTGTGAGAGTCATGTGACAGTGAACACAAGTAGATAGTGTTACGGGGGGTTTGGTCCCTTCTTGGCATCTGCACGTGTTTAAACTATCCCAAGCTCTGCTTATCCGATGCTGGCTGGATGATTTTCGAGATTTCTCAGGTAAGATCATGCATACAAACCTAATGAACCAGAGAAAGCATCTCTTGAATTATTAGTGTAAAAGTATTTAAACAGAATTAATAAAATAATTAATGCCCACTTGTGTCAAGCAAGGAAAGTTTACGCAAAAATTAAAATTGTTGTTATTTACTCACACTCGTGTTGTTCCGATGCTCTTCCCTCACAACAATCGCAAGACTAGAAACTTTCAAGCTCCAAAAAAGTCAAAAGAAAAACATCAGAAAAGTGCTATTATCTGCTAGAGGAAATGGTAATCAGACCTTATTTACTGATTATTCATAATTCAAAACGCAATATTCAGTAATAATCCTGCTCTAAAGCTCACGTCTAGACCAGGTTTGCATACAAATTCAAAAATGAAATGCCATGTTTGGTTGCTATACACACAAGAATCAGTGCCAAAGCATCTAATGCACCATTTTGGATTCTGGACGATGAAAACTTTGTTAAAGATGCATAATCTAAGTTAATACGTTCTAAACATTCAGTCTTTACCTCACAAAAGCTACAGTATTATACAGATTATAGCATTCAAAGCATGTCCACTACAACATTTTTGTTCTTATTTGGCGCTTGACAGCTCATTGTTTGGCAATAGCTGTGTAGCAATTCTTCAAAGATTTCTACTTTTTAGTTTGGGGCAACATGAAGGATGAGTAAATGAAAACAGAAATGACATTTTAAGGTGAATTTTTCCTTTATCTCTAATTGAGAATGAATAGAACAGAACTGTAAAGAAACAACCAAATTTATCCATCTTTTCAAAGGTGGAAATTAGAGAAGAGGTAAATGGGAAAGAAAAACCCCCTCTTGATATTAACCCCCCCCCCCCCTCCCCCCCCTCATATCTTTCTTCCCAGAACACCCAGCCATATTCAACTTTTTAGCTCTGAGGGCCACCGAAGCTGGCTCGCCAGAAGGTCTGCGGCGTCCTTCTCCTCATCAAGGTTGGCATTTCCATTTTTTTAAACATCTTGAGCCATATGATTAGGCTTGCACATTTTAATCACTGCTCATCAACATCATTACACTCCCAAACCTAATTATTGCTGAGTCAGTGTTTGTGTTTGTGAGTGTGTTTATATGCTGTGGATGATTAAAAAGCCACAAATATATTCCTCCTCCAGTGTCTATTCTCCCGTCAGCGTAATTTATAAGTGTGCGCACACACGAACATAATGAAAAATGTGAACGCGGCAGTCGGTGCAGTAATTACTGAATAGAAACCGATGAAGTAACAGATGCACAAGCAAACCGTCTTTGTCGTGTGCAGTCACACACTCCAAAACATACTGTGCCATTGTACTAATGCAGCATAATTGTGTGCATGCGAACACCCAGGGACAGGCTCAAATTAATGAGCGTGCAAACACACACACACGGCGAAAAGGGCTCAAGCATGACCGTGTAGTCGGTAATAAGTGCATAATGCTGAAATCAGTATTTTACCTCGTCGTTTGCTTCTATTGTCTGCCGTTTTGTAAGCTCCTAAGCATGGTGAGGATTTGATTACCATGTTTGCTTGTGGGTTCCCCAGTGTTATCCCATTTTCTTTGAGGTGTGCAGGGTGTATTTGTGCATGTGTATGTAGGTGTGTACTTCCTGTAACCTCCTAGCCTGGAGTGTCTGATCTGCCCCACTGGAGACTTGGTATCTGTTTGAGTCCAGTGCTGGCTTTCTGTAAACACCTTTGACCATCTTGCTGGCTCGGTCACCTTCATCCCCCATCTGACCCAGCAACTCCTTCCCAGTCCTTTCAAGGCAATCTAGCCATATTTGTCTATGATCAGAACAAACAAAAATAAAGCTAAATGCTAAAACCATCACTTGCAGTATTTTTTTGCTCTGAAAACTACGTTTAAGCACTCATGCTTACACACACAAGCTTGTTTACTCTCAAACGCTGGTGTGGTGTCCATTCTCGTTTTTTTTTTTTTTTTTCAAATTGGCATGTGAGTAAGAAAAAGCCAAAGCGTGTGCCTGACACCCTTTTTTCTCTTTTTTTCTTTATGTCTTACAGAGAGGGACCCCTCCTTGCCTGTAGCTCCAGACAAGGCAGGCCTCTTTTGAGGAAGGCACACAGTGAAAGAGGCTGAGAGACACCCTCACCCTCACCCTCACCCTCGCCCTGCATATACCTACTTTTACCTGTTCCTAATGGCTATATCATTCCGTTCCTTAAAATACGACCCAAATTGATGTGTAAACAACGAAGACAAGGTTTACATCCTCACCCAGTTTATGTAACTTCATCTGCCTCATTTGAGAGGAGAGATGGACTCAACCTGTCACTATTGTATGGCTGTGAGCCATTTTCTCCAGGCTGGATAGATCACCTCAGGACTGGCCCTTAAATCCAATGTCAGAGGCCAGAACAATTTCATCGGATAAGCATTCTAATCTCATTGGTACTCATAGGTATCCATACATACATTTGCATAGATGGTGAAGTGTACAATATGGACATATTGACAGCATCTAAAATGTATTTACTTGTGCAGAGACTTAGAAACATAAATATATGATTCCTTTATATTATATTTATATTATGCACATCGGTATAGTTAAACTTTACAACTATAGACATTTTGAGCCCATAACTCGGAAAAAAGGGATATGCAGATAAATGTACAATGACAATCATTTTAATTACAATTTACCATATTATTATATTGATATTTAATTTAAATTTTTTTGGCCTTTTTGCCTTTGCCTACAGGACAGATTAGAACCGACAAAAAGCAGAGAGAGAGAGAGAGAGAGAGGCGGGATCAGGAAAGGTCCTCGAGTCGGGATTCTAACTAACCCTAACCCTAGCCTATAGCGCAACGGCGTTGTATGTCAGCATGCTGCCCAAAAAGCTATTGGTGCTGATTTATATTGATATTTTAAAGTCTTTTTTCATGAAGAAGTTGGTTAGAAGACATTCAAGACCAAACATCGTATTGCTTAAAAGTTTCAATTATACAAAGTCACAGTGGATGGGTCAATTTGTCTGTGAGTTAAATTGTTATCTTTTTCTCAAACAAATCTATCATGTTTTATGGTGACTTGAAATGTAATGTATGAATAGAATGGATTACATGTATTATTATAATTATTATTTAGTGTATTTGGCATTCTTTGGTGAAATACTTGAAACTCGCAAATCGCAAAGCAGCTTGTTGAGATAAATGCTTTAAAAACAGTAAATATACAGTTATATACAAAAGTCAACCTATTAGTTCCATTAATTCAATATTATATTAAGTTCAGAAACATTTCATATGTCTCTAAGGTTGTTCATACAGTATGTTATATCTAAACATTTTAGATGCTGTCAATATGCTAATATTGTACATTTCAGTGTCTAAGTACATGTACAAAATAATGAGATCGCATTGTGATAACGAGTGTGAGTTGTCAAATTCAACCAATTTGTCCACTAAACCTTTTCCACAAAACATTTTTTTCCTGCATGTTCCATAAATAATTTTACATGGAAACAGTATGTTTAGTTCTGAGAAATTGTAATGGCTTGCTGTTTCCTCTCTGTTTCCTCATATGTCTTTGAAACACGTTCTTAACAAGAGGCCTTTTACAAGAATCCCATCTGTGTGGATTTTCAGAGCAAAAGTAATCTGCCAAGTGATGGTTTAAGATTAAATCACATGATGATTAAGTCAGTTTGTCCCAAGAGTCCTGTTGAACCCAGAGCTTTGACTGCATCTGTATCTCTTTCAGCTGTCAATGTCACATTAAATTAATTCTAACACATTCATGCTGTCTGGAGTCTTGCTGTATGCTATCCTCATTTAAAAGTCACATTCAACACCTGCATAACCTAAACCAGATTACATTTTTAGCACATGGAGCACGCATAACAAAATTGAGATATCATTTGAGAATTAAAATGCAAATGGTGTACAATGAATGTCTTTGGGATGTGCTTTTAACCCTTGATCCAGCCAATCAATGGAAGTTGTAGCAGACAGTAGAGGACTCCTGAGCAGAGATGGAGGAAATATGGCAGCATTTGCATAGAGTCCAATATAACAAACCACACTGGGAGAGACAGAGCCATACATACTAGCAGACAGCCGAAGATAAATTGCATCAGGGTCACTATACTGCTTGTTGCGTTGTATGTGGGGGTTGGAAGTTGCACAGCATGCAAAAGCTCTTATTTGGAGAGGAAAGACAAGGAACATTCGGCTTAGGGCAAAAAGCTGTTAGCTAACGTTTACATGTATATAAAACAAACATTTAAGTCCAACAAATCGGCTTATTTTACACAAAGAGATTTTTGCATCCTGTTTTTTCCTTTGTCTCATGTTAGCATTGGTGCAGTGTCACAGAAGTGCAGGATATTACTGATGTTAGCCAGGGTGCTGTGTTTGGTTGTCATTGGCTGGCTAACCTCTTATGATTGGCATGAACTGGTCCCTTTCCAGAGGGGATCTGTTATGATGGACAGCTCCTCCTCCTCTGCCGTGCCTTGCGCAGGATGATGGGAGCACGTAGAGCGTAACTCTGCCGCATGATAGCTGTCTGTCTGTTGGGTTATAGGGGGCCCCAAGGGGTGCTTCTAATTTCTGTCCCCAGTCACTCTCTCTGTCTCTGTCTATGTCTCTCTCTCAATCTGTAGCTCACACCTGGCTGCCTTCCTTCACATCTAGACGGAGAAATGTCAGCATATGTTTTATGTGCTGAGGGCGAAGCCACAGGCTTGAACATTTAATTAGCTTTACTGCACTACTGACATCACGACTTTATGATAAACACGCCACCTAGCTCTGAGTAGGATGGATTGATTGATGGATGGATGGATGATTGGATGATTTTGAAAATATTGTATGCGTAACAATCATGCGAGTAAAGTACTTCTTTAGACAGATAGAGAGATACACGGACAGACAGACAGACAGATAGAGAAACAGAGATCTATCTGTCTGTCTGTCTGTCTGTCTAGCTGTCTATCGTTCTCTACCTAACTTCTCATTTATCTCTCAGATAGAGAGATAGACAGACAGACAGACAGACAGAGATATCTATCTATCTATCTATCTATCTATCTATCTATCTATCTACCTATCTGTCTGTCTGTCTGTCTGTCTGTCTATATGTAACTATCTATCTATCGTTCTCTCTCTACCTAACTACTCATCTATCTACCTAGAATGATAGATACAGTAGATAGACAGACAGAAAGAGAGACAGAGATCTATCTATCTGTCTGTCTATCTATCTATCTATCTGTCTGTCTGTCTGTCTGTCTGTCTGTCTGTCTGCCTGCCTGTCTGTCTAGCTGTCTGTCTATTGTTCTCTACTTAACTTCTCATTGGATAGAGATAGACAGACAGACAGAGATATCTATCTATCTATCTATCTATCTATCTATCTATCTATCTATCTATCTATCTATCTATCTATCTATCTATCTATCTATCTATCTATCTATCTGTCTGTCTGTCTAGCTGTCCGTCTGTCATTCTCTACCTAAGACAGACAGAGATATCTATCTATCTATCTATCTATCTATCTATCTATCTATCTATCTATCTATCTATCTATCTATCTATCTATCTATCTATATCTGTCTAACTGTCTATCTATCATTCTCTCTCTACCTAACTACTAATTTATCTACCTAGAATGATAGATACAGTAGATAGACAGACAGACAGAAAGAGAGACCTACCTACCTACCTACCTACCTACCTACCTATCTATCTATCTATCTATCTATCTATCTATCTATCTATCTATCTATCTATCTATCTATCTATCTATCTGTCTGTCTGTCTGTCTGTCTATCTGTCTGTCTGTCTGTCTGTCTGTCTGTCTATTGTTCTCTACCTAACTTCTCATTGGATAGAGATAGACAGACAGACAGACAGAGATATCTATCTATCTATCTATCTATCTATCTATCTATCTATCTATCTATCTATCTATCTATCTATCTATCTATCTAATCTAACTGTCTATCTTTCGTTCTCTCTCTACCTAACTACTCAGACAGAAAGAGAGACAGAGATCTATCTATCTAGACAGACAGGCAGGCAGACAGAAAAGCAGGCAGATAAAAGATAGATACATATGTGAATAGTTAGATGGATGGCATGATAACTCAGCAGTGGTGTCATAATATGCGTGGCATGTTTTAGATTGATATTAAACATTCATTGTGTGAGGACTGCTACATGTTTGTTCAGTGACAAGCTTTTTGGAAGCACATCAAAAGACGATTTGTGCTGACATAAGATTGGCTAATCGTTAGTGACTGTGGCTGTTATTGTGCATTTCCTCCAGTCTGAGGAGGGAGAAGACAAATCGTTAATAACGGTCTGAGTGAAGCACAATGTAGCATTGAGAGCAAGATACACACACCAGACTAAATAGGGGTCCCTGATGTCACAAAGAGAGAGAAAATGAGGGTTGGAGAAACAGAGAGGAAGAAAAGAATCTTATTTCCCTCTTGGCAATGCTACCAAGCTCTTTTCACTGTGCAGTGTAAACAGGAAACATACAGAGATGTGAGATGGCAGATGGGCAACTGAACACATACACATTCACACACACTGTGCCAATCGGTCCATTACCAGTATAGATGTGTTACAGTAGACAAATTACAATCATCTACACACAAACAATAGCTCCACAGTTCAAAGGAGCTTTCTTTGCTGGTTTGAAAATCTGGGATTCGTTCTTCCCAAGCATTTCACTTTTGTTCTAAGCATGCGTGTGTTTTCTCTCCCTTTTTGTCTGTTTTCAGATTCATCCCCGGACCTAACAAAGAGCTCCTTCACAGGCAGTGAATGTGGATTCTTTCTGTCAGAATGGACAAAACCATTCATTCAAAGGGGTGTTTGACTGGATTACCTGTGACTGAACAATAAAGAAGGACATTCTTGGGGATAAAGACCAGATTTGCTCATTCGGTGCCAAGGAATATGACAAACAGAAATAAAGCAGGCTACTCTGTGTTTTTGATCAATGAGCCCAACACTGCGGACTCGACCGTGTCCAATTCTCTCGATTTTCTGCATTTCTCCTCATCACCTTCCTCTGGTTCAAAACTCATACAGCTTAGGGGAGCCATTTACTGGATTTCAAATTATATTTGAAGACTTTATGTCCCTAGGTAAACTGGACAATCCTGATATAAGCTGTGAATGACTGTATGAAGGATCATGACGGATAAGCACTGGTCTGTGAAAATGAGGTGGAAATCAATAGGAGACTTCTTTTTTTTTTTCCATCCCGGCATCAGTTTGTCGTCCTGTGTCCACGCTGGCTTTGGTAACAGACTAGGAGCTCGTGAAGCCCTGCTATTTCCGTCCACTTCTGAGTTTACCGCTCACTGCTAGAGTCCACATGCTGTCCATTTGGGAGATCCCCCAGGTCAAAGGTCACCTCACTGTCTAAACCTACTTGGGCCAGATATCTTTTTATTTGTCGGCATGCTCAATGTATTTTGTGGGAGCTTTGTATTGAAAGTAACTGTATATATTTCTGTATATATACATATAGATACATATTAAAAGACATCATATGACGATCTATCATGCCATGATTTGAATTAAGTCTGTATTCATGGTTTTGTTTCCTTGAATTACTGAATTAATCCCTCATTTAAGGCTATCTGTGGAAATACATATTCTCTTGATGTAAAGGAAATCTGGCATTTTTTGCTTGATTGAGAATTTGTTCCATTGTATCCATGATGACAAAAAAAAAAAAACAGGAAAATTCACTAAACAGTTGCAACACAATATTTCAGGTGCAGACATCTTTAAAATAGCTAAAATAGCCCTGAGCTGTAACTATTTATTGTCATTTGTTTTCAGAGCAAACAAACAAGTTTCCATGCAAATTAGACTTATAATAGGTTGCGGCTTATTCACAAAACTACTCTAGTGCTACTACCGCTGGCAGAAATCAGATGGAAAATTATTTTTATGTTCATGTCATTTTATACTGATCATAGCAACAGTAATTCAACAAGTAATGAGCAAATAATGGAGAAGAGCAGATGTGCGGAGTAGTCGACCACACTTGGTGCTGTACAGTCCCATTAAAGTATGTCATATTATGGTAGTGTATCCACTGTATCCTCCATAACCTACCATAGTGCGCAGAAGCAACCAGAAAATTTGGGAAACTTTTGTTCTATTATCTATAGCTGCATAATTCTGAATCGGGCACTTAAACACAGCAAAAAATGTAATTAATTGCCTCTGTCGGTGGGCGCAACTCACTCTTGGTGAATTTCCCAAAGATATCAGTCTATTGGCCCAAAAAAAGAGGCCACAGTCACCTACTGGAACTCAGATTACCATTTATATAGGCAGGTCTAACTCCAGTCCATGATCCAGTTTGTTCTATGCTATTCCGAGAATAGGTAGGCTTCATTATGCTTGTGTAGGTTTCATAAATACAAGACAATAGAAAACATTCATTTTGTTAAAGGTGATAACCATGATAACCAAACACTGAATCTGGACAGAAACCTGAATCAGTTCGGAAAAATTAAGCCCTAATTTGGTAGGGTCAGTGCAGAGGGGAACATTTGTTGTTTTTAACATCTTAACAATTACCATACCTCCACATGAATTATACGGGAGATGGCCATTCAGAATGTCACATTAAACATGCTTTTAGTTTTCTGTGCAATCCAGTTTCAAGGGTTTCGCAAAAGGGTGGGCTTCATTTCTCTTTACTGGCATTAGTAGACATGCAACTACAGTAGCTTTGGTAGATAAACATGCAGCCTTATCAGAAGCAAATCAATATTAAAATGGTTTTCTATAAACTGTGTCTACCTTTATGTCTCTATCAGTAATGCGGTTCTCTGTTGATTAGCATGTTTTATCCATTTAATTACACACGTTGTTGTTGCCGTTTTATATCATTTCTGGATATGGGGAACACCGATGATTTAAACAGACTAGAAGTCTCAAAGTAAACAATTAATTTTTAGTTTCTCACACTGATGATCTCTTAGTGAAAGAATAGAAGGGAAAATGATGTTGAGTCACTTAGACATTTTAGACACAGTTTTGCAATTACTTGCCTATTTTGGTCCACTAAAATAATTAGTGTAGTGTCCTTCCTGAATGAATCAGTGTTTTTGAATGCATTGCTTGAGTGAATCATTAAATGACTCATTCACAAAAGAATCGCAAATCCAGTGTAACTTGCAGAAAAAAAATCCGAATGACTGTCTGGAATCAAATTGGAGGATCCGAACTATTATGTCTTTCAAAGTTTTCCTCTCAAATAGGAAAGCTAGCCTCCACTGTTTTCTCTAAGATTTTCACAATTGGGACTGAGAACTTGTCTTCAACAATGAAACATTACACAGAAATTCTGAAGTTTGATTTGTGTATATATACTGTAAAAATACTGAAGATGAAAACCCATATTGTGGGCATGATTCAAATGCTTGCTCATGAGGTACTTTGAGGTATGTGCAATCATGGTAAATATGCCCTGTCTAGTGAAGCCTTTTAAATAGGAACACATATTCAATGCTAAAGCAAGATGTGCATCTTTGCCTACAGGGCAGTGTTTGCATTCTGTATATACAGACATAACTGGATCTTTGATTTATATAGTTCCCTGTGGCAGGCTGCATTTATCAGCATTGCCCATTTTGTTAACTTATTCAATTAGGATACAGATTTTCAGTTCTACACCAAGAATATTCCCATCTGACTCCCATAATAAATCTTCCTCACTGAATTTCTTTAGGTTTGCTTCCTCTCCTCAGCAAGTACAATATTATTAATCATTTAATAAAAAAAAAAACTCAGTTTTTTTGTTTCAAGTCATTTTTTCTATCAGCGAAGTCACAGAGGGCCAGAGATTGACAGCTACATCGATCTCCCAGCAGTTTTCCCAGAATGCTAAGCAGGGAATTACAAACAAAAAGCTGTTTTCTCTTCTTCAATGAGGCGTTCCCTCATTTTGTTGTTGTTTTTCTATCTAAAAGGATACAGAGCAGCTCAGAGCTTCAGTGTGCATTTAATGTGTTATAGAAACCAGGGCCCCAACAGCAGACCTTTCACGAGAAAGATGCCACCACTGAGACAGAATGGTGAGATTATTGTGGAGGAAAAGAAGTATGTAAATGGGAATCAAGGGATTTTTTCCTTGTGTATTCAGGGTTTTAATGTGGATGGGTCGTAAAAGGTGCTTTGGGATGGATGCTTAAGGAAGAGCTCTCAGTTCTCTTTCATGCATCTGCTTTTTCTAGGTACGAATGCTGGAGTCTTGCTGTGAAGAGAGCCCTGCTTCTTTTTGGAGCGAGAACTGCCTTTGCATAGATAACCAAATGCATTTATCGCCACCCAATTCTTTGTTATGTTGTTGAAGAAACTTCAATCGAGTTCTTAGAAGAGGCTTCTGCTCTTGGGTTACCTCATATTTATTTATAACCACCCATTGTATGATTATTAGAATGGAAAGGTTATTGTGCATCACGACATCACAGGCCATGTTTACAATGACTGCGATAATACATGCTTTTGACAGTACTCTGAAAAGTAAACTGCCTTAATGCAAATATAGTCATATTTGGAAGAAGCATAGTTGAATAAAAGGAATAATTCACCCAAAAATTAAAATTCTATCATCGTTTTCTCACACTTGTGTCATTCCAAACCCACTTTTGACTTCTAAAGTAGATATTTCATGTCTGTTTAATGAACATAAGTGTTGTTTTGGGCACCACTGATTTTCAATAATAATTTATAAAGTAAGTCATAAAGGTTTGGAATGACGCAAGGGTGATTAAATGATGACAGAAAAGTTCTTTGCTCCATCTGAAACCCCCAAAGGCAGTGTTGTCTTATTGTGACATCACAATCAACCTAAAAAGAGGGTAAGTCTTCAACATCAAATGATTAACAAGTTCAGGACTGTCAGAGACTATGATCATGATAATACATTTCCTCTCCGCTTTATTCTCTCACTTGTGTTCCCTCAAAACAAACTAAAGTTGAAATGCACAAGGCATGAGACAGGCCAAACTGTGAAATCCATCATTTTCTTCTTGAGTGGGTCTGTGTTATACATGACAAGTCCTGTCCCTTGTGGGACACACAGAAAATTGCAGTCGCTGTCTCGCGCAAGATTTCAGCCTTCCACCATCCTATTAAGCTCAAAGTAATATTTCCACAGGTTTCACAGAGAATCAGTGAGATGTCATCTGAGAGAACTTAAATTGTACAGCATACAACGAAGATGTTTAGATTAACTTCTCTGTCAGCTTGCAGTTAAAGTTTCCACTAGTAGCTGTCCACTGCCAAAAACTTTATTTCCGACAAGTTTTGGTGTCGAATGTTGATTATTTTAAGTTAGAGCAGTGGCTATCAGCCTTTCTAAATCAAAGGCCCTCCAATATCTAACTCAATTTTCAAAAGTGGAAAAATAAATTATTACTTAGTATTTTTGGCATGTTTTCACGTACAAATATATAAATATTCTTAAATCAATTATACATTTACTTAAGGAAAAGTTATATACAGTGGTGTGAAAAAGTGTTGGCCCCCTTCCTGATTTTTTCATTTTTTGCATGTTTGTCACACTTTAATGTTTCAGATTATCAAACAAATGTAAATATTTATCAAAGATAACACAACATGCAGTTTTTAAATGAAGTTTTTTATTATGAAGGGAAAATTAAATAATGAAATAACTGTGATTAACCACATTATTTTAGAAAGCTGAGTTAAATTTCACTAACCAAACCCAGGCCTGATTACTGCCAGACCTGCTGAATCAAGAAATCACTTAAATAGAACCTGTCTGACAAAGTGAAGCATGTTTAAAGAGCAACACATCATTCCGCGATCTTAAGAAATTCATAAACAGATGAGAAACAAAATAGTTGACATGTATCAGTCTGGAAAGGGTTATAAAGCCATTTCTAAGGCTTTGGGACTCCAGCAAACCATGGTCAGAGCCATTATCCACAAATGGAGAAAACTTGTAACAGTGGTGAACCTTCCCAGGAGTGGCCGGCCTACCAAAATTACTCCAAGAGCACAAAGACGACTCATCCAGGAGGTCATAAAAGAACCCAGAACAACATCTAAAGAACTGCAGGCCTCACTTGCCTCAATTAAGGTCAGTGTTCATGATTCAACAATAAGAAAGAGACTGGGCAAAAACAGCATCCATGGGAGAGTTCCAAGGCAAAAGCCATTGCTGACCAAAAAGAACACAAAGGCTCGTCTCACATTTGCCAAAAAATATCTTGATTATCCCCAAGACTTTTGGGCAAATATTCTGTGGACTGATGTGACAAAAGTTGAACTTTTTGGAAGGCGTGTGTCCCGTTACATCTGGCGTAAAACCAACACAGCATTTCATAAAAAGAACATCATACCAGCAGTCAAACATGGTGGTGGTAGTGTGATGGTCTGGGGCTGCTTTGCAGCTTCAGAACCTGGATGACTTGCCATAATTGATGGAACCATGAATTCTGCACTCTATCAGAAAATCCTGAAGGAGAATGTCCGGCCGTCAGTTTGTGACCTCAAGCTCAAGCACACTTGGGTTCTGCAGTAGGACAATGATTCCAAACACACCAGCAAGTCCACCTCTGAATGGCTCAAGGAAAACAAAATTAAGGTTTTGGAGTGGCCAAATCAAAGTCCGGACTTAAATCCAATTGAGATGCTGTGGCATGACCTTAAACAGTCCATTCATGCTCGAAAACCCTCCAATGTGGCTGAATTAAAACAATTCTGCAAAGATGAGTGGGCCAAAATTCCTCCACAGCGATGTGAAAGACTCATTGCCAGTTATCGCAAACGCTTGATTGCAGTTGTTGCTGCTAAGGGTGGCCCAACCAGTTATTAGGTTTAGGGGGCAAGCACTTTTTCACACAGGGCCATGTGGGTTTGGATTTTGTTTTCCCTTCATAATAAAAAACTTCATTTAAAAACTGCATGTTGTGTTTACTAGTGTTATCTTTGAATAATATTTAAATTTATTTGATGATCTGAAACATTAAAGTGTGACAAATATGCAAAAAAAAAAAATTTAAAAATCAGGAAGGGGGCCAACACTTTTTCACACCACTGTATCTTAAAACAAGAAAAATATATCTGCAAGTACACTCTTAAAAATAAAGGTGCTTCATGATGCCATAGAAGAACCTTTTTGTCTAAATGGTTCCATAAAGAACCTTTAACATCTGAAGAACCTTTCTGTTTCACAAAAGGTTCTTTGTGGTGAAAGAAGGTTCTTCAGATTATAAAAAGGTAAGAAAGAGATGGTTCTTTAAAGAACCTTTGACTGAATGGTTCTTTGTGGAACCAAAAATGGTTCTTCTATGGCATCGCTTGAAGAACCTTTTGAAGCACCTTTATTTTTAAGAGTGTAGGGTAAGAAAAATAATCTTGATTTCCCTTTTAAGTTACACCTTTGGCAGATTTTTTTTTTCTTCTGCTTGTTTTAAGCATAAACTCATCACATTTAAAACAAGACTTTATATCTTAAGTCATTTGCTTCTCAAGTAAATGTATCTTGATTTAAGAATGTTTAGATATTTGTACTGGAAAACAAAACAGCTAAATGAGAATAATTTTTGCAGTGTATAAGGTAAGATATTTCTGTCAATAGTTGCTATTATAACTTAAGTTCTTTTATTAATACTGTTAATCATAATCATAATAATAATAATAAAATATTTGAATTTATAAATTTGTAGTCTTCAATGTCACTTCTTTAGCTTTCTAAGGCTCACAAATGAGTAGTTTCTCACTGAATTGGTCATAAATTTATCTTACTGCGAAGAAAAATTCATTTTTTAAAATAGGTTGCATATTGTTTTGACAAGTTAAATAGGTTTCTGCAGCCTTTATTGAAGTCTTTTTGATCAAAAGACAAGCTTCACCAAATGAGAGAGCCTTTATAATCCGTGTATCATTCGTTCACTCGTTTTTTGATGTAATATTGAAAGTAGAAAAATGAAAAAAAACGGCTCCTATTTCTTTTTTTCTTCTTCTTCTTTTTTTTCCCAAAAAAACGAAAAACAAGAATTCAGCTTAATTTTTCGTTTTTTGTTCAAGTGTAGAAAAATTAATAAACAGCTTGAATATTTGATTTCTACACGTGGGCGTTAATTAAACGCCCCTTTCTGCTGATTGGTCAGCCTAAGATCATTTAAGTACATTTTATCTTTTTCTCATCAAACAACCAGACAAATGAATGGCTTGACCCAACTCGTACCGGGGCAGAGCCTAGACAAGGCTGTGTAGACCAGCGGTTCTCAAAGTACTATAGGGTGTCTGCGAAATCATTTATAGCCTACCTTATTTTCCAGACTGTAAAGACCATTTTTTTATCATGATACATGCTGTGATTTATTCCAAAGTGACTTAAATAATGCATTTAACGTCAAATAATCTAAATGTAGACTTTTACAAGCAGGCGCATCAAGTAGGCTAGAATTAAGGGTGATTGGGACAGTTTTTGAATTTCCGATTTGAGCAAGGTTTCTTGCCATAAATTAAAAACATCAGCCCAACACATGATATATTTCTTTAATACTGAAGATGTTAACTACCCATTTGAGGAGGAAACAATGTTATATTATGAGGAAAGGATGCATGACGTACACTTTTCTGTAAACAGAGCCAAAAATAAATTGTTTTGGTAACGTTTGGATGATTGGGACACAACGTTTGGGTGATTGGGACAGCACCTTTTTTTCATTGATTTAGGGTGGTGTAAGAATAATTACTGTATTGCACAAGTTAGTTTATACTTTAATATTATTTTATATGCAATATTTCATTTTCTGTTCATCATTATTAAGAGCCCATGTTTATTTCTGTTCAACTTTATTTCTCACTTCATAAATCCATCCAAAATTCATACAATAGAACACATGTAACTGAGGTAAAAGAAGTCTTGAAGTCCAAAAGTCATTGAAAACATTTAAAAATCTAATATTAGACAAGCAAAAAAAAAAAAAAAAACTGTTTGGGTGGATGGGACAAAATAAAAGCAATCTCATTCGGAAAACAGAAACATGATATTAACACTTTTTTACTGATTTAGTAGAAGTAGTGAATGATATTTATGTTTCAGTCAAAAGTTTATATAATATAGTAGCTATGACAATTTTAGGACCTTATTATGAAAACTAGCAAGAGCTTGTCATTTTCTTCAGTTCATGCATTTCATGGTCAACTTCCTGTTTGATGCATGCCCCGCCCACCTACATGATGTCACACCAATGAGGGCATCCCAATTTAATTATGTGGTCTTATGCCTAGGACTCTGCAAAAAAAGTTTTTATTTTCACTCATTAGGTGAGAAAATAAATTCTGTATAGTTATACAGTCCCATTTTACCTTATGTCCCAATCACCCTTAATTCACCCTAAGTTACCCGCTGTGCATTGGTTCATGTTGTGGCGTGCGACAGAAAGATCTTCCAGGAGACCGAGACACGCTAAAATCCGCGCATTCTGTCGTTTTCTTTATTTTTCAAAGGCATGACATTTTGTAGTCATTTTTAATGTACACAAATAAAAATATATACATTTTACAATACAACTATAAATGACAGAGTAGTATTTAAATCCAAGTGAACATCATTTAATACTCTATATTAATTAATTAAACTCAGCAAAAACAAAGTTATGACTGCTGCATCCTGGTCTGCGCTTGACTGTAGTCGCGTTTGTCTGCTATTTATTTTACCAAGTTTGTTTAACCCATTGGAACTGTGTGAACTAGGGTAACTACTCACCCTTGATGTTGTTCTAAAGGCTTATTGCCTTCCTTTTTCGAAACACACACACAAAATGTCCTGCTCGCACTTGTTCATTTAATGGCAGAGAATGGTGACTTTCACTTTTTTTACGCGGATGAAAATCTGTTGTAAAATAATCCTATGCATCTCGTGGTGTATATTCCGTGCATTCTGAAAGTATACTGTGGGGTTTGGTAAGAAACAAATCGAAATAGCAAGTTATTGCATTTATTAAAATATTGCGTTCTCGCGCCGCGCAAAAAATCTTTTTTATTAAAACATCAATTATAATCTACTTTATGAAAACAAAAGACTACATTATAAAACTTAGAGTATTTTAATATCTCTTTTCTCCGGTTGCCAGAAAGTCAGAATGACAGTTCTTGCATGAACGTTATAGACCTATTAAGTCAATGCATTAGTCTTTCTTTTTTGTATTTAATTTAAAAGTAATTAATTTATTAATTAATCGAACAAATTTATTGGGGGACCAGGTTAGGCTATGATCATATCATACCCTGCCATGCCCAGTTGATGCAAAGCAGAAGAAAGCCCTGTCTGGGCTCTACTCCGGTACGAGTTGGGTCGAGCCATTCATTTGTCTGGTTGTTTGATGAGAAAAAGATGAAATGTAGTTGCAATAAGCGCGTAAAGAATCTGTACACCTGCAGCAGCGGAGGACTATTGCTCTGCCGCGCGAAACTGCGGAAGAACTGATGACGGCACGGTTTGATCTTTGGCTGACCAATCAGCAGAAAGGGGCATTTAATTCCCGCCCACGTGTAGAAATCGAATATTCAAGCTGTTTATTCATTTTTATACCCCTGAACGAAAAACGAAAAATTAAGCTGAATTCTTGTTTTTAAATTTTTATTTATTTATTTATTTTATTTATTTATTTTTATTTTTTTGGGGAAAAAATGCAAAAAAAAAAACGAAAAAAGAGCGGTTTTCTCCTTTTTCTACTTTCAATATTAAATGAAAACACGAGTGAACGAATGATGGTTCATTACAATATTCTTTTCATGTTACTTCATAACAAATCTTTGTTCATCCTATATTTATTCTCATCTACTCCCTACAATCTTCTTTGGATGTTCTTGATGTTTTTCTTAGAAAAAAAATAAAATAAAAATGTTTCTCTGGCACTTGACAAATTTAATACACATGCAAAACTCTTTCTTGATTTTTTTTTCTCTTGATTTTTCATAAAGAATTAATATGGGATATTTAATCAACATCTAAGAGCTAAATGTTACATTTGAGAATAGTCTGCAAAAAACAATGTAGTTAAGAATGTTTTGTTGTTTAAAAATGTTGCAAAAACAAAGTGCTATATACAGTAGATATACATGTAGTATATGTATAAATATAACTGTACTGTTTTCATAAATAGAAATGAAAGTGGCTTCTTCCAGGTGGACAGTCTCAGTGGAAAATTGTGATGCTGTGCATGCAGATATTGGTAGCAGGTGCCCAGCAAACAAAGGAGCCAAACTCTTCAAGTGTGTCATTTTTAATACAGACTATATGCTGAATATGAATCAGCAAATTTAAAGTGATGAACATGTCCAAAACCCTGCTCTACGCCACAATACAATCCCACTTTGCAAGACCAGAAGATCAATAAAATCCAGGTCAACACCGCACTCCTGCTGGGTCATCAGATTCACTCCTGACAGCAGAGCAGCAAAGACTTCACTACAGCAAGTGCAGAAACTCCAGGCTTCAAGCACAACTCTGTTTACTTGCTGATTCTTTAACTGGTCCTTTTTCCACCCGTTTTGTTCAGCTATTCAATTCAAAGGTAGAAAGTGCTCATGCTCTAGGCAATGGCAATTGATTCCTATTCTATTAAGTGAAGCTTTCTCGTCAAACCGTGCTGACCGACCCATTTACAGTAAATGCTATGTTTCCTATGGTAAGCTGAAATGTGTTTATTTTCATTTTTTTGTAACTGCAAACTAAGTGTTCTGTAGAAGTATAATTCATAATGTTTAATTAGTGTTTTTGTTGTGTTTGTGAGTGTGAGAAGCTCAGTAACATGCTAGTGCGACACAAGGTAAGGCCCATTCCTCTGGGGTCATTGCTGGACCAAGGATGTTCCTTTAATCATCAAAATAATCAAAAACTAAATAGCACAGCATATTTCACTTTCCAGCTCTAGAGAAATAAATCAGGGTCAGTGGTTTGTTTTGATAGCAGCACTGGGATTTTCACTGTTCATATCACTCTGCTTGTCTGTGTCTCTGAAGATCAGACAGACTGTCGGTCTGTGCATTAGTGCTGGGGATTTTTCAAAGACTCTTTTTGGAGGTTACTTTTATACTCCAGTAGGTGGCGACACGTGACTATCTTTATGAGTGAACCATTGGCTCATTCAATCAAGTGATCTGAAAAGTATTTTGATTTGTTCAACAACGAAACCCCTTCTACTGTTCTGCTGTGCCTTTTACCTAAAATGTAAATTACTGGATATTACCTTTTGATGCTGCGTTCCAGACAACTCGGATTTAGGATATTTCCCACTTCAACCTGGAAATAATTTATGGAACGGCGTTCTTTTAATGCTACTAAATTACCAAATATGTTACCAAATACTTTTAAATGTTACTAAATCCAGACGTTACTTCCGGATTTGTGGCGGGAAATATCCCACATCAGTTGTCTGGAACGCAGCATTAGTCAGGGTAGCACCATGTTTAAATTTTTTGATAAATACATGAAACCGTGGCTGTGAGGTAAAATTACAGGGTGTTCAATATTGTACCTTTTTTAACAACATATTGATTGTTCAGCTAACCTTAAGTAGCAAAAAAACTACATAAAATAGTTTTGAGCTGCGAAAATATCTTGATTTAGGACCTTTATACAGTGTGTCCTATTGTATACTGTCTATCCCTCACAGCCTTGTTTCATCTGTGTTAAATTCAATATGGCACCCAACTTAACTAAGTATATATCACATTCGCAACCGTGCTGTTGTCTTTTTTTTTTAACAAAAACATTACAGCACTTTTTTTTTGTGATAGGGTTTAATAAAAGTATGTTTATCCACATATCTGTATCTTTATATTTGTTCAGAATGAATTTCAGTAGCATCTACACTATGTCCAGAGCTAATGTCCCACCTAACACATCGCCTCACCTCCACCTTTAAACATTAATCCAATTCATCGCTTCTAATCACCTTACGTTCTTGCCTTTACGTTCTACAAATAGTTTGCATAGCCAACTCGAAAGTGCAAGAGTCAAAGAAAGCTGTAATTAACGTGGACGACTGCGACACCTAATAAGAGATCTAATTAAGAAAATGAATAAGGTGTCAGGGCCCTTTCAGAGTCGCTTCGACAGGAAGATTAATCGCTCGGTGGGCCGATTTGATTTGTGACAACGAACAGGATGACCTGGTGAGTTATTTTAAAAAGATTCCATACCCAAGAGCATATGATATTAATAAAACATGAATGGATTGGTCTAGAGGAGGGAAAGACCCCCCTTTTCACTTTAAAAGCTGAATGAATCACCTTTTTTAGCCGTTTAAGAAGGGAACAATTCACTGAATAGCTAAGGGGCACCGGGAAGCCTGTCTGCGAGGACTCTTATAGGCTACCTCTAGGAATTACTATTAGTCTAAATATTGACCTAGCTATGTTTTGATCCTGTGGTTGGTAGTTTCATCAACTACATGTACTTCATAAGTCCCAGGGGTTGATTTTATTCAAACTTTTTTTCTTTTTATCATATGAAGGTCACACAGTCTTCTTTTTAAATGCATTTTCATATATGCATGTTATTTCTGCTTTCAGACTTAAAATATGAAAATCCTACATAAATAAATGACATTTTATAACTACAATGTTTTAATTAGTTAAATAATCATGACCCGTTTCACTACTTTTGTGTGGTTAGTTGCTAATCATGCTTGACGTTAAACAATGAGATGTGGTGCTTTAATAAAATGAAGGACCAACATATTGTAAATATAATATAAAAAAAAAAAATTTAAAAACATTTTTGAGATCAGAATTGTTTTTGTTGTGCATCACTACCTGTCAAGCTATATTTATGTGAAATAATGCAAAAACTTATTTTATGTATTTAGGTTACATAAAATGCTAGCTATGAAATTAGCCCTAGCCAGACAAAAAAAATTTAAATGTCACTTACACCACACTTACTTGATACTTATTCACCCTCATGTCGTTCCAAAGTTGTCTGACTATCTGGTATTTTGACAGAAGATGTTATGAGTGTTGAATGTAACCAAAACCTATGGCTTCCACTGTATGGACAAAAAACACCGAGACATTTCTCAGAATGTCTCAGAATCACGGAAGTTTGGAACGACATGAGGGTGAGTAAATGATGACAGAATCTTTTCAAACAATACATGATATGTGATGTAGTACAAACACTCATGATGTTTAGAAAAATGACAGAATTCTTCGGTGATGCATATATGGGTAGATGACGTATCAATGTGTCCTATGGTGTGACGGAAAAATGTAAAAAATAATATTAAAAAAAAATAACTTCTAACATTGAAGATAAATGTCTCTCATGCTATTTGTAACTCTAAGAATGAAGATACATTTTTCTCATGTTATTTGTATGTTAAGGTTTTTTTTCTACATTTTTGCTATGTCACACCATAGGACACAGTCCAATTTTTATTTGTCAACTACCCATATACAGTATTCACTGTTATTTTCACATTATGTAACATCATTTGTGTTATAAGAGTGCAAAAGTACATTCTCTAAAGGTCCACATGGTCAAAAGGACCCAGAATTAAAGAAACAGACAGTTACCATCAGACAAAGCTGTTTCCAATGTGCATTCTCATAATGTACTGCAATGCATTTATAAGAAATCTGAAAATACTCTGGAGAGAAGTCTTAATGCTTTGTACGAAGGTCTGCAGAAATGCACAGGAGTCAAATTGATCAAATTATAGCTGACACTAATAACTGTGTGATTAATGTGGACTACAGAAGAGGAGACATATGTGGGTGGTTCCTTTGCTTATGTGCATATCCTCTGTTCAGCATCAGTGCCTCATGTGTCCATGGATCACAGGCTTTGAAAGCAGATCATCGTTGCTGAGACTCATCAATCATGGCGGTTTCTGTCTCTGAATGAGCAACCACCTGAAAGATCACATTCAGAATATTCATCTGAGTAGCGATAGTAAACATGGCAGATTTCATACACAAGTCATCTTACTTGAAGCCTCGTCTGATTTTAATTTGAATTACACGCTGTAAAGACTGTCAGAGGTACACGACAGGTCGTTTTGATGAATAGGACGTACAGCATCTTACTGACTCCCATACTTGTCTTTCAGCTTCTCAGCCAAACTTCAATCTAAAAGTAAAATTGATTTTCCTTTAACCATGAAAGGCAATCTGTCCTCCACCATCAGTCAGAACATACACATCAGGACATTTTCTCTGAGCAGGCAATGCCTCCTCAAAAACATTCAGATCAGAAAATAATTGACTACTGCAAAAGCAAAAACAAATGTTACAAAATATGAGATCAAACATTGTGTAAATCACTCATTTTTGTATGAAAATACTGTTCAACACTGACATCAGTGGATAAAGGTTCAAACAGAGATTAGTGATTTATGAGGGGAGTGAACAAAAATAGTAAAAAAAAAAAATGCATTTAAATACAAACTCCAGGTTGCTGTGATTGAATGGACTAACTAAAACGAAAACAAGTTGTTTGTTTAAACATGAATAAACCTGTAATAAACACTTTCAAAAATTGTAACAAATAAAATAAATAAATAAATGAAAAATAAAATAAAAATAATAATAAATAAATAAATAAATAAATAAATAAACAAACAAACAAATAAATAAATAAATAAATAAATATAAATAAAAAATTATATAAATAATAATATTAGATTAAATATAAATAAATTTAAATACAGTACTGGTTTCTTTATAATAAAATTAAAGATGGGGTTCCATATGTCTTTAACCTGGAAACCATGTAAACATTCAATTCAAATTGAATTAATATTAGTGCTGTCAAACGATTAAAAGCGATTAATCACATCCAAATAAAAGTATTTGTTTACATAATATATAAATTATATTAATATAAATATAGACATGTAAATAGATGTAAATATTTTCAAAATAGATACTGTATGTTTGTGTATTTATATATACATAATAAATAAACAGAATACTCACATTATGTAAACAAAAACTTTTATTTTGGATGTGATTAATCGTTTGACAGCACTAATTAATATTGGACTAAAAACATTATTTGTGTAAATATGATACATTGTCTACATAAGCTGCTTCATATCGGACTTCCTTTTAGGTTGTGGCTGTTTATCTTTGCTCTCCAGTTATTTTTTGTCTTTCGTTTTTCTTTTTCTGGGATTTTAACACCTCTCTAATCTCTTTCTACTTTAACTTATTCACCGGTTGTCAATATGTCAATATGTGTTTTATCTTCAAGGGTGCCAGGTATTAGTAGAATAAATCCTCTAAAATAGAAGATAAGGTCAAACTCTGAGCCAGGTTGTTGGGGACAGTTTGAGTAGACAGCGCAGAATGCATTAAGTTGGGCTGAGTAAATTAATCACAGCTCACTTTACATTTGAATGGGCAAGTTGGCACTCGTTTTCCACATCTTCCTCTATCTATTGGTGAAAGTGTTTTATAACCCTATCTCCTTCCTCATGATGAAGCTGAATAAAAGATCATGGAGGAAGGAAGGCCCGTTTTGACAGGTTGAGACATTATTCAAAGCCTTATTTAATATTAACACCACATTCTGCTCTTGTGAAGTCTAAGGTTCAGCCCGTTACATAACACATGCACTAATGCCAACACAAGCATATGTATATTGTTGGCACACATGCATGAGAAGGTAAAACGTGGATCAGCCACATAGCATGTGAATAGGTGTGGGTTTACATGCTATGTTTGTGCGCGGAAAAGAAGACTGACATTCTGGCAAACGCAGAGAGAGAACTGTGTGTGACAAGACTGTGTGAAAAACAGCTGCGAGTGCTGCATCCTTTAGGACTGCTGGTGCTAAAAGGAGGTGCTCTCATAAATATCACACCATATTCCCTTGTATATAGCTTCATTCTGATTTATTGAGTAAAGAAGAAGTGTCTAATTTGACACTATCTGCAATTTCAAACAAAACTAATGGCATGAATTTACTAGTTTGGTTTGGTGCTTCTAATGGCACAGCTTTGATACACTTCAACTTTAAATCAGGAGTTTCTTAACTGGATGTGAAATGAATCGAAAATTCACCCTATTTTGCAAATGCATGTTGTATGTCTTATTGTGAAAGATTCATTTTCTGACCAAGTTCTGACCTTGTAATTGTCACGCCCCTGGACTGTTTTGTTGTAGTTTTTGCTCCCCATGTGTTCCTTGTGACCCAGTTTCTCCCCAGTCTGATTGTTAATTTGTTTCCAGGTGTGTCTCCCTTAGTTCTTTGATTGTCCTGTCTTTAAAAGCCCCAGTCCTTTCAGTTAGTGCTTGTCGGTCTTTGAATGTCTTCTCGTGTTCTATGTTCCCTATATGGATTAAAGACTCCCAGTTTGTGAATTCTTCGTGTCTCCTCGTTCCTGGCTCCAGCGTTCGTGACAGAAAGACCGACCGAAACAGTTACCTCCGTGTCCACCCTCCGTTTTGTTTTCCGTTTTCTATCAGTGTTTTTGTTTCCGTTGTGTTGCCCCATGGATCCCTACGTCCGGCCCGAATTCCTCCTCCTCCTGCTGGAGCAAGAGGACCGATCTCTCGAGGACCATACACGACTTTTCCTGATGTTAGCTAACGCCACCAGCTACCCGGACGGCGCGCTCTGCACATTCTATAATGCAAGCTTGAACACCGCGTGCAGAGCGCTGTCGTCCGAGGATGGTCCTCGAGAGGATTTTGCCGCCTTCGTGGAGTGGACACTGGCGAGGCACGGATCCCCGTTCACCGTCTGTGCCGAGGGGGATCTCGCCAGTGCCACTCCTGACCCAGAGCCCAGCCCACCAACTCCCCGCAGTGCGGAGCACCAGCCCGAGCCCACCGATGACGGAGAGCCATTTCCCGCTACGATCCACGAGCCAGCGCCAAGCCGAGCGACTGAGCGGAAGATCGTCCCGGAAGTTGAGCCCAACACGTCAGATCAGGTGCGAGAGCTGATCACGTGGGAGCCAGCCGTGGACGGTGTGAGCGCGGAGTGGAGCTCCGCCCCCTGCACCGCGGCTGAGGGTGAGCTGATGATACATCTGGGGCTGCTAAACTTTGAAGGGGATCTGTTAGACTGGGAACATGATCTGGAGGTCGACGCTTCCCCTATCCTCTCTCCGTCTCCGCTGGTTCCAGCCAGCTCCGCTCCTCCCGAGCACCCCCCTGTGCCTGCTTCCCGAAAGCGTCCTCCAGAACCCGCGCCTCCAGAGCGCCCCACAGTGTCGGCTCCCATTCCTGAGTTAACCCCTGGAAGCCCGGAGGATCTCAAATGCCCACCCTCCCACCCGCTCCTGCCTCCTCCACCGCTGTCGTCTGGCAGCCCCTCTGCTCGCCCTCAGCCCTCCATCAATGCGGTGCGAGCTCCGCGGGTCTGCCATCCTCCATCGCCGTGGCTGGAGAATCCCTCACCTCCACCTCCAGCCTCCGAGGCCCAGACTCCACCTCGGCCCGTAGACCCAGCGGCTCCACCTCGGCTCCTAGCTCCCTCGCCTCCACCGTCATCCATCGATCCACCAGCTCCACCAGGCTCCCTCGTCCCTCCGGCTCCGCCTTGGTCGGGCGTCGACCCGCCATCGCCTCGGGACTCCTCTCCTCTGGCTGCGCCTCGTCACTCCGTCCCACCGGCTCCGTTGGGCTCCTTCCTCCCTCCAGCTCCACCTTGGTCCTCAGTCGCTCTGGCTCCGCCGCGGATCTCCGGAGCTCCGCCTCTGCCTCGGTTGCCAGAGCTCTCGGCTCCACCCTGGCCCCCCGGATCCTCGGCGTCACCCTGGCTCGTCGGCTCTCCGTCTCCACCTCGGGCTCCTCCTCCACCTGCTCCGCCTCCGTTGGTCGGCCCCCTGGAGTCGGCGGCTATTCCTCCTCCATGGCTCCTCCCTCCGTCGGCTCCACCATGGGCCATCATCATGGCTGTGGCCTGGGTCCTGCCAGGCTCCTCCTGCTCCGAGTCCCTCCTGTCTCCTCCCTGGCTCCTCCCTCCTTCGTCACCTCCCTGGTCTCTGTCTGCCGGCCCCCTCCCGGTTGTCCGTCCTCCTCCTGAGCCGCCGCCATTGTTCCCACCCGTTCCCCCCCCCTCTGTTGTTCCACGGTGCGAGGACGCACCTTCCGGGAGGGGGGAGTAATGTCACGCCCCTGGACTGTTTTGTTGTAGTTTTTGCTCCCCATGTGTTCCTTGTGACCCAGTTTCTCCCCAGTCTGATTGTTAATTTGTTTCCAGGTGTGTCTCCCTTAGTTCTTTGATTGTCCTGTCTTTAAAAGCCCCAGTCCTTTCAGTTAGTGCTTGTCGGTCTTTGAATGTCTTCTCGTGTTCTATGTTCCCTATATGGATTAAAGACTCCCAGTTTGTGAATTCTTCGTGTCTCCTCGTTCCTGGCTCCAGCATTCGTGACAGTAATGTTTAATCAATGTCATAACTCAGTCTTCTGTTGAAAAAGACAGACTCTTCATCAGGACTTTGACTTTTTACAGCGAATAAAATGTGTTACCACCCACAGACCAAATAAATAAAAAAAAAAAGTAATAATTTATTAATAATATTAATGTATTTATTTGTACAGTTACTTGCAAATTAATAAAAAATTCAAGACATTCATAAATTAAAAAGAAGAAAAAGGGTCTGTAAAAGAATAAAAGCTCTACAATAGTCCTGCTAAATATTTAAAAAATAAATAAACATCTAAAACTTTAAGCTTACAAGATTTGTTAAAGTTGTAATATGGGTTTCAAATTCTAACAAGTACAGAACAAGAAATTTATTTTTAATGCTAAAACCATTCCTCTTGCAGAATATTGGCTCATCTCTGTTTCCTCTGTGTCTAATTGTAAATCTCTGCGTTAACTTCAATGTTAAAAATTGAAATTCATGCCAACATAATCCCTGGAGGTAGAGCATCCCTTTCTAGTGCTATTTCTGCCGTAACATGTTAAATGTACTGGCCCCTGGGTAACAGCCTAACCGTTAACCACTTGGCAAGACTTTTTGAAATTACCATCAACAGTATCAGTTAAAATAATAATTCACCTCATCAGCTCTATAGTAGACTTCAAGAATAGAATAGAATAGAATAGAATAGTTTTGCATTAGATGATGACGTGTTAAAATAGAGTATTCTGCATATTCATCTCAGATTCATCTTTCAGGCTGGTTCAGATGTTTCATGTATTGCACTTCGTCAACTTGGATTACATGCAATGAATTTATTTAGTTAGGACTAATTAATTAATTAACTGATTAGTATGCAGTGACATGTTGGACATCTCCTGACACATGATATTATGCCATTTGACACCATCACTACTCAGTTTGTTAGCACAGTCTTACATTATGGAATTGCTGATGCTATCAACTCAGTAATAACCTATTAGCTGATGACTGTTCCCAATGCTTTTGTTACATTAAAAGGCTATTAATTATTGACAATGTAATTATCATTGCATTGTTCATAATGTAATTAAAGTGTCACTAATGGATCTTGGGACCTAATTGATCCCTGTAACTCTCCCTAACCTCTTTATCTGACACTTATTTATTATAATAGCGGCTCTATTTTTCAAAAACAATACCATTCATCCCTGCTGGGGTTTCACTCGGAGAGCCTTTCTTAAGATTGCTTTCCACTGTGGTCTGATAATCTGCACACACACTTTTTGGAATAGACTGTCTAAATAAACTCTGAATGTCAATGCCACTCTCTACGAAGGATTTAATTTTATACAGCCACCTGTGAAAAGTATCCACAAGCCTCCCTAGGTTTCGTTCTCCCAAATTGTGCGCAACGGCAAAACCATAATTTCCAAAATTTCATAATTACCTCTAGCAGTAACTGGCAATCTGCATGACAATTTGTTTTATTGGAAGCGTGTTTGATTTGTCCCTGACTGATTGTGTGTAGTTGTTAAGCACATCATAATGTAGTGATGTTGTTGTGTCTCTAGGCTATGGAGAGAACGATGACTTGGTGAGACTTGAATACTGCAGCCTGCTGGGTAACATGTAATTTCCAGCGCAGTGTGAAATCTGGGTGTGATAGGCCAATGGAGCCTGATGAGTAAACCAGTTAGGATTTACCAGCCAAAGTGTGTGGCAAACAGTGAGACACAGGCTAACAACTGCAGGCTAAGATGGCATTTAAAATTTTAATTCACCATAAAATGAAAATTGCCCCATTTGCGTTCTTATTACACATCCTGGTTTTATTGTGAATTGGTGCACATTATTCCAAACAAAATGTTTTTTCTTTGTTCTGCAAAATGTAATAACAAGCTCCATCTCTGAAACTTACAGAACTATGACCTTTTTCTTTTTTTAACCCCATACCTCCAACCACCTGTCACATAGGGACCATATTTCACTTTTGTTCATAGTCTCGTACATTTGCATAGACACTGAAACCAGTGCAGAAACCACAGATATTGAATTCCATTTCAATATATGATGATATGACAGAGAATGCTTTATATATATATATATATATATGTATGTATATATATATATATATATATATATAAAGCTATTTTTCAAAAAGTTGAAATGCATTACTTTACAATAAATTGTTATTCATTTATTTAATTTTTCTGTATTTTTGTAACAAAATTTAAATAAATAATTAAATAAATAAATAAATAAATAAATAAATAAATGGTCCCCCAGTGTTTATGGCTTTGACTGAAATGTACATTATTACCACATTGACAACATATAAAATATAAGCATTTTATGAATATCTTTAAAGATGTACAAATGTTTGCAAAGTTCGTAGAATACTGAATTAATGGATTTATTTATTTATTTATTTATTGTATTTAACCAATTAGATTAATTATGTTTAAAGCCAACACATCAATCTAATTATTATGCACTTTATATTAAAGGGGCAGTTACAAAATTACATGTATACTTAGCAACAACAGTAGATTATGCATAATTACAAGAAACTAACCCTAAACTTAACCCTACAGTAAGTAAACATAGTTATTTAATATTACTTGTTACTTCTTTGTGTAATTACATTGTAACAAAATCACCTTAAGATAAAGTTTAAATAAATTGTCTTTGCGCATAAATTTGTCTGTTACGTTTTTTATTGTTGGGTAGTAATTTGGGGTTATGGGCTCAAAAATATCTAGATAACAGTAAAAAATTTACTATATAAATATTTATTTATAATATAAATATGATGGATTCATAAATATTCTGCATGTTTAAATCAATTTCTGTTTTAGAGGCTATCAATACACTCAAATTGTCAGCATACAAAAAGGTACATGTAAATGTTAGATATGAATACTAATAAGATGATACTAAAGCACATTGAAAACAGCTACAGAGAGAGCAAGAGGCCTGATTAACTGAAACTTTGCACGTTTCTAACAACCCTCCCCTGACCTGAGATATCTCTGTAGGTCAGCACGTCAACATGGTGTCTGTGACCCACCCCTCCTTCTGCTGACACGTTCGCCTTAGCGCTCCGGGCCCCTGACAGAGCAGGGACTGACCCTCGGTTGCTGCCCTTGCCTTATAACTCCAGGAGACAGTCAAAGGTCACGGCGGGGTGGCAGCAGACGGCACTCCACAGATGGAGGACGACTAGTGTTGTGCTCCTGTCACATCAGCATGCGGTGGTCTCCTCCTGAGGGAGTGAGGGAGATGAGATGAGAGGGAGAGCAAGTGAGCAAGGAGGAGACGGAGAGAGACCCCTTCCCCAGGCCTTAGTCAGTGGTAATGAAAGGACACAGGGGCAGGATGGGAAACATGTGAATCAGTGGTGTGCCAGCGAATGCCCTGAGGCACCTTGGCATTCACAAGCAGGTGGCAGAGAGTCCGGCGAAGTCTGTGCACGACACACACATACCCACGCGCTCCATCTATCCCTGTCTGAATGTCACAAGCTGGGAACACAGCCAAGAGAAATCTGGGTTTTTGTGGGATTGGAGCATGTCTATGTAAGCAAGAGGGAAAAGGGAAATAACTTATTACAGCTCAAAAGGGGATGACTTCAGAAGCGGAAGAGTCATGTCAAAGTAGATGTTGCATATGTCAGAAGAGAAAATATGTCAATATTTATACTGATAGACTGACACAGACAGTGTGCAGCACAGGCCTAATGTATCAAGCATCAGTGTGACAGCTTCATGTTTTCAACCCAAATGAACTTGCCAGTTTGCTTTTTGAATATTTTAACAGTAAAATGCCATTTTATTTCATCTTTACTGTAATATAAGGGAGATCCAACAATAAAATATCATAACTAGCATATCAGTATTCACTGCAATATAATGTTAAATGTGCATAAATTCTGCAATATAAATATCAATGTCTTTAATTTTCTTGTATCTTTAATGCTAAAGAAAACTTCAGTAAGCTGAACTGAGAACTAGACATGGTTCAAAGTTCTAAACGAATCAAATCAATTCACTGACTCAGTGATTTGGTTGCAGCAGTTCTGAAGTTAACAGCTCACTGGAGGGGAATATTACAAATGAATAACTTAAAATCAGCCTAGTTCTCTCACAAAGATATTGTATAGGTCTAGAAGATTTAGAAATATGTTGCAAGCTGGATAGACTTTTGTGGTAAACTGTTCCTTTAAGATTTTTTTTTCCACTCATGAGTTTTTATTTCTTTAACAAGGAAACATCACTGGTCCACTTCCTCACCCTCAAACCACTGTGACCTCTGAGGAGACATGACCGTATGCCATGTTTCGTTCAGTCGATCAGCTGTTCAGTTATGTAAGTGCACGCACAGGTCTCCATTCCTGCACTCTGACACTGTATCCACTACAGGATCTTTATCTCAATCACACCCTGTGATCTTAAATACACTTCTTCTTCTGGAAGATATTAAACGTGACAAGCCTGCCAACACCTTCAGAGATGGAGAAAGAGAAAGATTAATACAGAAAGAAGGAGACGCAGACACACATCCCCTCACACCACACACATGCATAAAGTACAGAGTCCCTGGAATTACTCTCTAGAGAAATAAGAACTGGGACAGAAAATGTTATGAACAATTAGCGAGAGACACATTTATGAGATAAACGCAAACATCCATGATAATTAAACATGCAATAATTAATACAGAGCAGCAGAAAGGGAGAAGTAAGTAGCCTATGTATTTGGATTTAAAACACAGCCAGGCAAATAATGGAAGACATCTGTACTCTGCCTCTCTCACTTTCCCCTCTCTCTTTTTTCAGTATGAACATTCTTGGAAGGAAGAAAAAGGCAGGAAGGGAGGATAAGGACAGGAATGAAGGAAGGAAAAATAAAGGAATTTAAAGAATGAGATAAATAAGGGAAAAATGAAGAAAGGAAAGGGGAAAACGACAGATGGAGGAACCATTGGTAGAAATAGAGAACAGAAATGAAGGAAAATAAAGGAAAGGCAAGGAAGAAAGGACTTTTACAAAAAGGAACTGATGGGTGGAAAGAAGAATGGAAAAATGGACATAAAGAGGGAGGGATGAACAGAAGGAAGAAATATGCTAGTAATACAATATTGTAGGAAAAAACTAAAGATTTGATGAAAGGAAAATTAAGGAAGCATGGCAGGAAAGTGAAAAGGAAGAAGGAAAATGAAGGAAGGAAATAAGAAAACGAAGACAGGTAAGAAAGGAAAAGAAAAAAGACAGATGGAGAAATGGATGGATGATAGGAAGGATAGAAAATGAAAATACAGAAAGAAAGGATTTAAGAAAAATAAAATAATAATAAAGTAAGCGAGACAGGAAGGTAGGAAAAATGGAAGGAATTAAGTAAATAAGAAAAAAAGGCAAGAAAAAGAAAAAAGGACTGATAGAGAAACCAATGGAGAAGATAAGGATGGAAGATAGAAAGGAAGGATGGAATAAGTAAGGTTAAGTAAAGAAAGAAGGAAGGAAGAAAAAGTAAAAAAGGAAGGAAGGTAGTAAAAAGGAAACAAAGGAAAATTGGAGGAAGGAAGCAAAAAATTGAAGACAGGAAGAAAAAGGAAGGAATGCAAGGTAGGAAGAGAAAATGAAGCAAGTAAAATAAGGAGCAAGGAATAGACATATAAAGAAGGAATCAAAGCAAGAAAGCAGAGAAGAAAGTACACATTTATGCAGTACATTAGAAAATACTCAATTACTTGTTAGTAATTCAAAGACAATATTAATTGTTTCTCTTTGCACAGAAATATGTTCATTTAATGCTCCAAACCCCATCATTTCCAAGCGTTTCCCCTCTCCCACCCATGAAATCAGACACAATTTGTCAAGTAAACAAGCTATTAATCTTTTAAACGGTTACAAATCCTGTATTCTGGGCATGAATGATGAATTATGTATGATAGATATAAGGGGAAAAAACGACACTAACAACAAACATTTCAACACTTGTTCTGTGCCAGAGAAAACAACATTTTCCCAGGCAGTTGTTTAGCACTGTACCCAAGCGTTGCCGTGGGTCATTTGCTAACTGCGGTTTCTAAATCTTATCCTGCACGCTTCCTCCTTGACAGTAATTAAGAACGGCAGTAAATCATATTTCCACAATTTTTGGGGGCAATGTTCTTTAAATAGCTCTTTAAAAAGACATACTCCCAGGCTGTGTTGGGCGACATGTTTTTCATATCCAATCATATCGTATTACATCATTTTCCAGAGGTTTTGTAAGATGTGTTATGGAGTCTCAATGCATATTGAGTCTGTTTGTGTGATTTATGAAGTGTTGTTTGGCAGTCTGTATTTATGCTATATGTGACAATGAGAAATCTGTCCTTCTTGTCATGATACCAGCGGAAGGAAGGGAGACTGAAAGAGCAGCTTGGTTACAAGCCTCAGAGGTGATATCGCTTACACGCTTGCATGGACGTACGTAAGGCACACAACTGAACGTGTAAGATCACATATGTGTGAGTTTTATCACTGGCAAGCACATTTTGATCCATTTACGCACAGTATGTGCGACAATACCCTGTATCGTCATACATATATAGATGAGACATAAGGAAAACATCATGCACAGCTAGATTTAGCGTATAAATGCTCACACCACATGCCTAGCACTGTTTGTTTCTCTCTCCAGGTTCCTCCATTACCGCGGCTCTTTTTCAAAGCACACAGATGTAACGAATGTTGCAATATCTGCTGCTTCAATCCCATTTGACACACTAGCTGTGCCATGACAATGTGCCTCCAGCACCAGAACCCTGGCCACGAGTGAAAGTGGGTGCCCACAGGCGTCTATGTTATCAGGCTCGGTCACATTGGCACCTCCCTTGGCACATATTAGTGAAAAGCAGGGTGGTATCTGAGGATAATGAATCAGGGATGTTCCTGAACCTCACATCCAGAGCAAACGCTGGGGTCAACATAGACTGCTAGTGTGGTTAATTGGTTTTGGGAGATAACAGATTTGGATTATTGTAGCACGAAAAGACAAACAAAGCTAATGGTTTCAGGGTCAAAGACTGTCTCACCAACCCTTTAAATGTTCACTTTCTCACGTTCTCTTACGAAACACTAGCGTTATAGTCTGCCTTTGGACATGCAGGCAGTCCATTTATTTATTAGGGAGAGTGGGGACGGTTGCAACACTTTTTGCATTTCCTTTAGTTTTTCAGAGATTGTTTGCATTAGAAAGCCAGAATTTTAATACAATAAAGCCACATCAGTCGGCTACTCACTCACATTGCTGTAACACATGCACATATGATTATATAGATACAATTAATATTTGAACAGACAAAGTCAAATGTTGCAACTGACCCCACAACAGGGGACGGTTACAACAGTCCACAGGGGCAGTTGCAACATTTATTAAAATGTAATTAAAACCATTTTTAAATATTATTTTGCAATTTCTTTATTTTATTTGCGCATAGACATGGTCTTTAATAAGTTAAATTGGCTGTATAAAAACAAATAATAGTAAATGGGGAAAAAAATTCAAGGAGCAAGTAACAACCATGTCTTGGTTAATTATTACAATACATTTAAACTGCAAAATATTAATTTAATCAGAATCAAGACACTGAAATTTAATAATAGCCTACTTCTGTTAACATCTGTGAAAGGTTACTGAACTAAGGACAGTTGCATGAACATAGCCATTATCTTAAGACTGTCTTAAGAACTAGTTTGACCAACTAGCAGTTAACCAAGTGGTAGTCAGTCTTACTTTTCAAATTCAAATTAGACAAATCTACCATTTTATGTAACTGACTTTATGTGTGTGTGTGTGTGTGTGTGTGTGTGTGTGTGTGTGTGAGTGATGCATGTATGTGTAAGACAAAGAGAGGGTGACAGTGAAGGAAATGAGTCCATCTTAGACTCGTACTCATTTTTAACCTATTACTTACTTTACTTAAATAAAAAAGATAAAAAGATTAAGAAAATAAAAATACCTAACTATTGAAAGGGTTTCTTAATTAATCCATAAAACTACAATTATGTAATGGGGCAAGCTTTTATATCAATGTTGTGGTAAGGGACAGCATGTTGGGACGGTTGCAACAACATGTTACAACTGTCCCTACACTTGACAGCCATGATAAAACTTGGTATAATAGCTTGACACAATATCTTCGACACATGCTAGCTATGCCTATTAGAAGCTAAGAAAACACCGATATAAATCATATGTTTTTATAATGCTTCACGCAAACAACTTAGTATGACAAAAAAACTTTTTTAACATGAAAATTATTTTTTGTAAAAGGAATGGTCACATGTGCCTGATTTCATCCAGGAAGGATGGGGGGCTGATTGAGCATGGGCAGTATGAATATCATCACTGTTGCTCATTCCTGATTGAAGAAATAAGCCATGTTGCAACTGCCCCTCGTTGCAACCATCCTCACTCTCCCTGTATTATATTGAAAATATAATCACAGCTAAAGGGCATTGTTATTGATGTCTGCAACCCCTTCAGCTGTGATTATTATTAAATATGTGATGTATATTCACAATACAGTGAATTATTTCTTCTGAAAAATAAAATAAAATAAAATAAAATAAAATAAAATAAAATAAAATAAAATAAAATAAAATAAAATAAAATAAAATAAAAAATAATGAATCAATTTTTTATTAAAACTTTGTTGGGAATTCTTAAATAATTAAAGATTATTAAAATTTAAAAAGAGAGAGAATTTCTTACACTAGAAAATATAGTTCCTGACATGTAGCAGAATTGTATTTAAAGGTTTAGTTCACCCCAAAATAAAAATTTGTCATTAATTACTCACCCTCATGTCGTTCCAAACCCGTAAGACCTTCGTTCACCTTCAGAACACAAATGAAGATATTTTTGATGGAATCTGAGAGCTCTCTGACCCTCCATAGACAGCAATGATATTTCCACGATTAACGCACAGAAACGTAGCAAGGACATCAGTAAAATAGTCCATGTGGTTCAATTGTAATTTTAGAATACTTTTTGTGTGCAAAAAAAACAATAATAACATAATTTATTCAGCAATTCTTCTCCCCGAGTTACTGTCTTCTGCCATATTGGAGAGTACCCCAGAACGTACGTAATGAGTGTTGTTTACGTTCAGCATGCGCGCGCTTTCGCTGAACGTAATCAGCGTTGTTTACATTCAGTAGACAGAAAAAACTTGGAAAAAAAAAAACCACGTCTCGAAACGTTCTCATCCCACTGCTCGCGATTCATGTTCTTGATGCAAAAACATGTTCAATATATAAATGTAATGAATGTAAATTGGAGTTGAATGCAACAACACTTTCTGATTATTGGAGGAAGGGACTGATCCCTAGAGGACTATGTATTAAAAAGTTCCCAGCATATGGAGGACAAGATAGAACTGATTTTAAAAATAAGTGGAAAGCTATTTTGAACAAATGTTCTTTTGACCTCATGTTGCTTTTAATTGAGGAATCAAAAAAAGATTTACATGTTCAAGTGCAGATTGATGAAGTGACACAGTCAATTAAGTCATGTAGTGAGGAGGCCAAAAATAAAAGAATTGGAAGGAAAGATTGAAGTGGAAATGGAAACATTCAAGGAGAATTTAAAACAAGTCAAATTAAAGAAATTCAAAAGGGATGAGAAAGACTACAAAGAAGTCAAGATCTATGGCAGTTGCAGAATCATCAAAATGTTAACTCTTCTCAAAAGAGCCCGAGGAAAGTTTCCTTCAGCATCACTAGTAGTGAAGATGAGGAGCACCTTAACAGCAAGGAGGCTTCGTCCAGTACTTTTTTAGCCCCCAGAAAAGAAATTCGCAGAGAGTGGAGCAGAAGAGAGAGAAGAGGAGTAAGAAACGCTCTAGAAGAGGGAAAACAAAGTCTGGACCATCCATACACAAGGAGCAGGAACAGACTGAAACTGTGATTAACATTTCAGGTGAACATCTTACAGTAAATGAGATAAATGTCTTGTCAAAAGGGTTGTCATTTGCACCTAAGTCTACATCAAGTGAGTTTGATACAAAAATAGGCCTGATTCGATTCTATAGAAATCTACATTTAAAAGTGTGGTATAAATTTAATCCTCTGTTTTAATTCAAGTGAGAATAAGAATGTCACTGCAGCAACAGGTACTTATTTTAAGCCTAAATCTTTTTATTGTTCTTTGGTTCAGAATGCTACTTTAAATGCTTTTGTGAAGAAGGTTAATTTTGATGTTGAGGAGCTGTTTACTGAAAAAAATTGGACTAGTTACCAATCTAATCTATCTAAAAAAGAAAATGAGGATCTAACAAACATGATAAAAAAAAATGAGAGAATAGTCATAAAAAGAGCTGCTGACAAAAGAGGTGCAATTGTAATTTGGGGGGAAAATAAATATATCGAAGAGACTAATAGATATCTGGAGAACAGAGAATATTATCAAAGGCTTACATTTGACCCAACAGATAGCCTTAAGTTAGAACTAGAACAATTGTTACAACAAGGATTGGATAATGGTTGGATTTCAAAAAATTAATTAGGTTTTTTATGGAACAAAAATTCTCATTTGGCTTCATTTTATATGCTCCCTAAAATCCATAAGAATTTAGAGAACACTCCTGGTAGACCAGTGATTAGTAGGAATGGTAGTTTAACTGAACCAGTTTCCAAATATATTGACTATTTTATCAAACCTTTTTTGCCATCATTACCAGCATATATTCAAGACACTACTGATGTATTGAGAAAGATTAACATTGGTGATTCCATCTATATTTTAACCATGGATGTTGAGTCTTTATATACAAACATTGTCCATGAGAATGGATTGTTGGCCTTGGAATATTTTATGAATAGTAGACCTGAAACTGAGTTACCACCTTCTGAGTTTTTATTAAATTTAACAATATGGACTCTTAACAACAATATATTTGTCTTTCAGAATAAGATTTTTAAACAAGTAAAAGGATGTGCTATGGGGGCATGTTATAGCCCTTCCTATGCTGGCTTGTTTTTAGGAAAATGGGAAAAAGATAATGTACTGAACACTGGATCAAATCCTTACATAATATTATTTAGTGGGGACGTTACATTGATGATGTCATTCTATTTTTTTTTTTTTTTCAGGTTCAGAGGAAGATTTCATTTCATTTCATCAATATCTTAATAATACCAATTCCAAAGTGAAATTATCTTTAGAATATAACAAAGAAAAAAAATACTTTTTGGACTTGGAAATTACTAAAGATAAAAATGGATTTTTACATACATCAATTTTTAGAAAGGCCACAGACAGAAATACCATCCTCCATGCTGAAAATTTTCACCCTCCCAAGTTGATAAATAATATACCTTTGGGGCAGTTTCAAAGATTACATAGGATTTGTGATAAAGAGTAAAATTTTGAAGAGTCTAGCAAAACTATTTTTAAATAGAGGGTACAAGTTTGAAACTATTCAAAAAGCTAAGATACGGGCAAAAAAAAAAAAATATATATATATATATATATATATATATATATATATATATATATGACAAGGGACAATTTTTTACAAAGAAAAATAAGAGTAGAAAATTCTAATAAGGTCTATTTTGTAACAAAATATAGTACAAATGCTGAGAGTACATGGTACAAATTAGTACATGGTTATTTACCACCTAACCGGGTAAGTTCTTGGTTATGGAATAAACCTAAGGGTTGTTTTAAATGTCATCACCGTAACCATTGTGATAATGTGGAACATGGTAAAACATTCTCAGATGAAAATACGAATAATGTTTACTATTAGACATTTTATTAATTGTCAAACTACCCATGTTATTTATAGACTAGAATGTCCTCAATGTAAGGTGTTTTAAGTTGGAAGAACAAAAAGACAGATTGGCTGAACACAAATATGCCATTAGGAGGGGTAATGAAGAATATCCTATTGCAAAACATTTTAAATTAATGCATAATAGTAATCCTTGCATCCTTAGAATACAAGGTATTGATCATAAACATTACAATTAGGAAAGGCAATAGAAAACTTAAACTTAATCAAAGAGAGACATTTTGGATTTACAAATTAAAGGCAAATATGTATCCAGGATAAAATGAGGACTTGGATTTAACTAATTTTTTATTTTTTTATTTATGTATTTATTTATTTTATTTTTATTTTTTGTAGTATTCTTGAGTATGAAAATATGCTGTATTTTTTGAGTGTGAAAATTGTTGTCTTTGTAAATGTGTTAAGCTATAGAGAGTTGTTGGTCACATGACTATGATCAGATGATTTAAAGGGATAGTTCACCCAAAAATTAAAATTCTGTCATCATTTACTCACCCTCAAGTAGTTCCAAACCTGTATGAATGTCTTTGTTCTGCTGAACACAAAGGAAGATATTCTGAAGAATGTGGGAAACAGAGCAGTTCTGGGGCACCATTGACTTCCATAGTATTTTTTTTTTCCTACTATGAAAGTCAGTGGTGCCCCAAAACAGCCTGGTTACAAACTTTCTTCAAAATATCTTCCTTTGTGTTCGGCAGAACAAAGAAATTCATACAGGTTTGGAACTACTTGAGGGTGAGTAAATGATGACAGAATTTTCATTTTTGGGTGAACTATCCCTTTAATGAATGACACTGCTTTCACCTGTGCTAAGCTGCTTGTTCGCTCTCCCTGAAGAAGGCATGTGCCGAAACGCATTGGAGAGTTTTTAGACTTTTTGGATGTAGCCATTTGATAATAAAGGCTTTTTAATTCACAAGAGTGCCATGGTCATTCTGAAGTATTCTTTGATGGACTGTGATAAACCCTAGACCAGAGAGCACCTTGACCCTACAGTACCAGAACTCTCTATCATTGGATTTTGTATAAATATAGCGACCTTGAACACATTTTTTGCACTTCACTGTGTTGTTTTCCATGGTTTTTCTATGTAAATATGTGCTATATTTACATAGTGTTGCACTTGTATCTCATGTCTTTTGCAGCCTCTCATGCATGGCGTATCATTCTAAAAATAAAAATAAAAAAATTTTAAAAAAACGCATCTCTAAACCTTGCCTTTTTTCCCATTCCACTGCCCTGTGATTCACAATTTCATGGAAATCACACTGTGGGTAAATCACCCCTAACATGACTAATTTCATATTAACACCTAAATTTAAATGTTGGAAATAGACTGAGATTGTGCATTTTGCTTTTCTTGTCATGATTAGCCGTAGTTAACCTGGGATAACTTTTATCTAGAACATCTTTAAAATATTCAAAAGCTTTATTACATACGTCAAAAACCGATGTCTTCAGACCGAACTGCTATGTCATTTATCTTTGAAAAACTTTCCCATGTGTCCTCAAAATCCAAGTTTTACGTCTCCTTGCAAATGCCCGGAACAGCAATAATTCTTTGTAGCTGGTCGTCATATGCAGTAATTAATTTCAACTGTCAAAGCAAGCAGCACATCACTCTAATTCAAAGACCAGACGAGATGTCATTTGCTTTTCATACTTTTCATTATTTCATAGTCTAGTATCCATAAATTATTCAATCTAAGCATTTTACATCATAGATTATTTATGCTTTGTAGCACTTTGACAAATTGTATTGTGACAGCGGTGCCAGTGGAGAATTCTTGAGAACTGGATATGAAGGGAATGTCATTCAAATTCATTCCAAGTTCGGGGACGATTCAGCATGTGTGCTCAGTTCTGTAATAAACATTCCCCAGTCCTGGTGTTTACAACAACTCCCTCATAGCACATAATAATCAGTTGTTTATATCAAGGTTTCAGTTCACTTTCTACACAAACACAGCCGTAAGAAACGTTCACTCCAAGCGAATGTGAATTAAACTCGACAACGAATGACAGCCAAAGTAGAAACAGCACTGTTTCTGTTTATCTTTGCTTTAGGTTTTGTTTCTTTTCATTGCTGAGGAGAATGCTGGGTACGTGCCACCCCATGGAGCGAGCCAGTGTTTAAGTGGGCTCCTGGGACATGGAGAGATTTGAGTACAAACAGTAAACTCACTTATGAAATCTGCTTGCAATCTTACACTCACTGACTGTTCCCTTTTGCTTTATTTTGACGAGAGGTTCAAGTCACCCGGCAGAGCAGAACATCGATCTACCAATCAAAATTGTGGGTCTTGCATGGCACGTCTCCTCCCAGGCTGTTTAAAGCACTTAGAGGTATAGAAAACAGTGGGTGTATATATATACATCATTTGAGTATCATAGACTTGCATATGCGTTTGTTCTGCCAATACCACTCGAACACGTCTACAAATGTGGTGCAGCTGTGCTTTGAAATATCACTGACCTACTGGCGATTCTCATCTCATTTTTATTCTCTCGGCGACAGGCCGGATCTGCAACAACAGGCTGCGGCCACTAGGGAGTGGTGCAGAAATTGTCTTCAAATATTGATTCTTCAACCAAAAGTGATGTTGGGTCAGACTACATATCAGGTTCATCCTCAGAGCACGGCAGCCTCTCGGGACGACAAGCGAAGAGGCTTCCTTCCGTGTCCGCATCAGGATTTAGCGGCTTTCTGCTTCCCGGGAGAACATCCCGACACAACAAAGCCTTTTTAGATGGATCTGTAAATAAACATATGCAGGCAGACACAAACGTACAAACCTTTGCAGAAAATAAAAAAACTGAGAAAATGTTCAGTCATCATTCGTGCATTTCCAGTTGGCCACTTGAAACGAGAACGGGATGAGCTTTTCCCAATAGCAGCAGACCTAAAAATACACCCGGACCATCCCAGCAGAGGGCTGGTGGTATCCTGGGCTTCAGTAATGAGAATTCGAGATGGCACTCGACCCTATGTCCCAAGGCTCAACACTGGAATCACAGTGGTTCTGATACATTCATCACAGCTCACAAAGCAGACGGTTGGAGTCTGAAGGGGCTTTGAAGCCTGGAAGACGTCTGGGCAGGCCCAGGGCGAGCCTAGCGTACAGGGCTGTCTTGTAGAGAGAAAACCTCATTCGACACTTCACAAGCCACCAGAGCCCTGAGAAAGACATACTGAGATAAAGACACAATGGACAGCGTCTTTCTGCAAGTTCAATCCAACCCTGGAAAAGGTAATGATCAGCAAGAGCGAACAAAAGGGCCGATTTGAGTTCAGAATTCAAGTTTAAGTTGGGTTAGTGTCTGTGGAGGAACACATTGAGATTAGAAAACCAGTGATGAATGGTGAAGCTGATTCTATTTCAAACTTTATTTCAATGCAGTATTGGGCATGAGTTATGCCTCTTCACACTGGAGCTTATCTTTAAACTTGTTCATTATCTCAGTCAACACATTGCTAGCCTGTTTTCAGAACTTCACAGAGTACTTTTGAGAGCTTCACAGTTAAACCAGAAAGGAGAATGTTAAAAACAAAATACTGTATTTCCTTGTTTAAAAGTGCACCAAGTAACTTTCTGGTTATGTTTCACTTACAGATCACTTGAATTTTATACTGATACCTAGTAGTGTGAATGTACTGTAAAAGTTTGCATTTGGCACCCTCTTATTAATTTATTCTGAAACCAACAGTGTCTGGTAATAAGGGTTGCCAATGAGTTGTATTTGGCAAGTCATGTGATCAAAGCATCACGGTCCAATGTGCCATTTGTAGAATAAAACAGCTTTTATTTTTAAGTAAACAGCATTTAAAACATTTATCCATATTATTAATTTATTTAGGTTTTAAATCTAGTAAAAAAAAAAAAAAAAAATGTACTTAGTGCACCTTTAAGTGGTTTGTGGATCTTTTTACAGAGTAACATAGATGTTTTTATATCCAGCTGTCAGTTTTAAAAGTTTTTTGAAGGGGATTGCATCTGTAAAGCTCACATTACGTAACATTTTACAGCAAGGAAGAGCTGTATTTTACTGCAGTTTACCATTGTTTTACTGATGACTACATCACTTGCATTTCTACTTTGCGCATTTGTGGAAGGAAGCTTAATAAATGTTTCTCTCTTGAATTCCATCTTACACAGACAGTAAAAGACTAGAAAACAGAAAACGTCTCCATATGATCTTATCTAGTGCAAAAAAAGTCGCCCATTAATTTTTTTATTTGTTGTTATGATCCTATTCAGCAACCCTAATCAGAAGTGCAAAATGACTTAAAGGACACATTTGACCCAAAAGAGCAAACTGATAACTTTCAGAGCAATCCCCACCCTACATATGAATATAAAGTTTGCTGTGTGCTGGAAAGCGGATAAACAGCGTTCAACTACTGTCTCATCATCATTAACCTGACTAACACACACACACACAGACACACAAGCTCCAAGACAGGTCTGAACTGTCCACAGTTTGTCCTACTAGTCCCAAGTCCTACTATCTGTCTCACACATGCACACACATACACACAAGAAAGCCGGTGGAAATCCAAAAAGTCACTTTCAGCTGACAAATGCAGTCTCTCACAGGAGCACCTGTGTGCCCAGCATCTTCAGTCGATCCTCAGGTTTATACAGAGATCCTTGTCTATCCTCATATCTTCTGTTGAAGCAAGGTAGCCATCTGTAGTCTACAGTGAGTTTGTCCATCTTTCACATGTACGGGAATCCTCTGTAATGTCAGTGTCTTAAACAAGAGGGTCTTCTTTTCCATTAGGAGTTGGTAAGGAGTCTTGGGCCTCTTGGTTCGGCAGCCATATTCTTGCTATCGAGTGACCTATGAATAAAAAGGGAGGTAGGATTAACATATTAGAAATCACTAGAAAGGTAAGGTGTGCACTGAAATGTTTAATTAATATTTTTGTCTTTTTCAGTAATATATCTTAACTTTCTAAAAAAAAAAAAAAAAAAAAAGAAAATTAAAAAGGTTATATATATTCTTAAAATATTCTCTCTTTTTTTCCAGAGAATGTGTCGTGTTTTAACCATAATTGTCCTTATGTTATGGTATACATAATAAAATTATACAGTATTGTATAATTGCTTATTAATAGTAAGGTAGTTGTTAAGTTTAAGTATGGGGAAGGATTAAGTGATCTAAAATATGGTCATGCAGAATAAGGCATTACTATGTGCTTTATAAGTACTAATAAACAGCCAATATGCTAGTAATATACATGGCTCATAAGTAACTAGTTAATAGTGATAAATTATCCTTAAAATAATGTGCTACCATAAATACTTGTCAATGATCCAAGAAAAAAAAATGCAGCATACAATTTTGTTCCTTGGTTAAATGTATAAAATTATTAAGCTATTTAAACATTTGAAGTATTTCAAAACATTATCAACATTATTAAATAAATTATATTATTTTAAAATGATTTTAAAAATATGTATACTATTTTAGATTGATTCTACATATTTGGATCAGATGCTTTAGTGTTGGAAAGAGACATTAAGCTGTATGGCAGCTGTACAGCTGAAAGGCAGGCAGTGGAGAAGCATAATAAAAACATAAAAGACAGATATTAAGCTGATGGTACAGGAGGAGAATGTAAAGATATAAGAAAGCAGATGAAAAGAGACAGCGAGAACACAATATGTATCCTGGCTGATCGCCAAAATCTCCTGTGACATGTGCGCTGAAGCCTGCTGGTTACTGTTCCATTTCCACTGCTATTAAATACAGAATTAATGCTCACTGGAGTAAGACACACGCTCCTGCCTCCCATCTGTGACTCACTGCAGCCCATTGGCTCCTGTGGTTGCAGAAGGTGGGCTTAGCCCACTGACAGTCAACTCAGCCAATAATGGACCTAATAAACAGTCATTAATCCTGAACGAAAACCCAGAGCCGTCATTCATTTCTCGTCTCTCCCTCTTACCAATTTAATTAGGACTCTCAATTTGAAAGCCTCAGCGGAGCTCATAGCCATAATGCATTTTAATGAACACAACAGATGTTCTGCTGTTACTTTATAACTCTGAGCAATTATTCTTATGGCAGTTGTGTTCTCACACCGTTATGTCACCTGTATGTCACAACTGCATGAAACAGCAGTCACCCCAGCATTCACAGAACAAAAAGAAGCAAATCTCACGTTTCAAAGTCTCATTTCTAATCTTTATTTTGATTTATGAGGTGAGCATTTACCTCATTTAACTTTCTTTCCATACAGAAAGAAAGTTTTAAAAACTTTCTTTCTGTATGGAAACCTAATCTCAGCAATCTTATCTATTTTTAGCTTGAATACTGACATTGTGAAGCATTAAACCAGTTCAGATGAGCTGATGCACAAAATGTGCATGTACTTTAATTGCAAATGAGTACATTTTCCTGTTCGCTTTTATGCCTTTTTCAAATCAAAGCTAGCATGGACCAACAATGTTGTCTCTGCATGTTTGTCTAGGCTCAGCTTTTGAAAATTCTCCTTCGGACTTTGAAATTTTTCTCTGTGCGACTGAAGTCCTTGGGGATTTATTCACTCCTGGAGTTACTCTGAAATTTTATATATCGTCAAGCTTTGCTCATTCTTTATAAATCTCTTTTAGAAAGTTTGAGTGATGCGTCTGCCTGTAACATACTGTAGGGATGTACTGTAGCACGAATTTAAAAAAAAAAAAAAGGAAAAAAAAACTGTGTCCCTGCAGCAATGTGTTAACAAGTTAACATTTGAGGAGGTGTGTTTAATTGTTTTACAAAACCCTATATATGACAATTTTATCTCATAGCATAGCCCTTCTTGTACTCTCAGGATCTTCAGAGAACCTTCTTATAAAAGTAAGGCCTCAACAAAATGTTGCTTTGAAGAATGGTTTGCCTGAGAAAAAGGCATTTGGAGAAGGGGTCTTCAAAGAAACGCCCTTTGAGAATACTCCTGGGGAGTGTTTTGATGGCATATATAGTAGCTCTTAGAAAAGTCTGTTTAAAAGGTACTTTTATGGCAACAAAAAGGTTCTCTTTCCATGGGCAGAAGACAGTTTCTGTGCCAACCTGGATCTCTTGGACTTAAATATAGTATGTGTCAGATTGCAACCAGGCGTTAATCAGTGTGGTCCTTATTTCCTTAAGAACCAAATAAACCACGTCAGCAAAATGCAACTCGCTTTTACCTGGTCCACTCACCTTGGTGGTTTTGACTTTGTTACCAGTGCTGCAGGACCAACCAGTAAGGTCTGGAAGAACTTTACACTCCTCGCCATCCAAACATGGGTGCATTTGGCACCACCACTTCTGCAGCACAATGGAAGCTGAAAAAGAGATGGAGAAAATGAAATATTAAACTACTCTCAACATTATTACCTTCAGAGTATCTCACTGAACATCACTTTTCTCAAATTTTCATCAAAAGTGACCATTTTAAAGCCTGTAATAATGAAAAATTTCAGGTCTAGGTTTGACCAGCAATGGCAAGCAAAACAATTAAGATGAATAATACAGATCACATCACTTCCCAACTGAGAAACATAGAGGGAAATACATGAAAGATCAAGAATTGCTGAAGCACAGGCTGAATAAACAGTTGTTAACACCATACAAGAAGACAATAGTGTGAAAAAAGTCATGTTGCTACCAGCTTGATTTGTCATAAGGCAGGAAATGATGCTCCATTATCCACTCTGAATAGCGGTACATCGTGAATATGCAAATGTGTTTTTAAATTATTAAAATATTAACTTAAATACAAATAAATATTAAATAAACAAATATTTTAGGTCAAAGGGGTTCGGCTGACAAAAAAGTCCCCTTTTACATAGTAAGCTGTATTTTAACAGTGAAGGAATTACATATCACTTTTAGCATTAACATCTTTATCAAACCCATATAGAAGTTTTTACCAATACAATACATTTGAAAACACCCTCGCTACTCTGCTTTCCCATGTCACTTCCAAAGAAGCCTAGTTCCCCTTTCAGTCGGTCACTCCGAGTCACGTCGGATGACCGACGAAATTGGGATCTCGCCAGAGAGACCAATCCACTTCGAGTGTAACTAAACGAGCCAATGGACATTGGCATGCGATTATTGCATCCAGCTGCCGCTGATCACAGCGTGAGCATAAGAGGCAGCTGATGCACCGCATCAATTATCCTTTCGCTTCGGAGCCGAGCGGTAGTGGTTAAAGCTACTGCTCTCCCTTCCAAGAGAGTGTTCTGCGAGCGAGTGCGGGCGTTACGGCGCGGCAGCGGTGGTCACGGTGTCCGGGAGAGAAAGATCGTCTTCCTGCTGACAGCCACACTAGGAGTGTGCGGTGGCCAGCTCCCCTGCGTGCTTCAGCACTAAAAGAGCATTTCTCTGAAAGAGCAATTTCTCTAAAAGAGCAACACGGGTGATCGCGTCTTTTTAAAGATGTCTTTTCACCCGTGCGTTTCTGGGTGTGGTCGTTTCCTGGCGCCTCAGGACGGTCACGATCGCTTCCTCACGTGTCTGGGCATTCAGCACGCTGAGGTGGCTTTCGTGGATGGTTCATGTTCTTCTTGCGGGGACATGACCATCTCGGAGTGCGACTCTGCTATGTCAAACATGGCAGAGTCCCTCTGCCTGCCGTGATCCGGCGTGCACACTGGATCCGGTGGAGTTAGAGGTGATTTGAGGATTACGGTGAGGGCTTCCCCAAGTGGAGCTCCTCACCCCTCAAGCACTCCGCAGCCGGTGGAGCTGCCGAAGGAGCGCGCTGGCCACGCGTTTCCTTCGGTGCCCCCTCTGACGACCAGATGTCGATCACCGCATCGGAGGGCGGGCCCTCTCTCTCCGGGGATGACGACCCGGCTGCGTTGCCCCCTTCGGGTGTGGTAGCGTTGTCCGTGCCAGACCCAGAGATGACGGCTATGCTTTCCCGGGCCGCCGAGAATGTCGGGCTCGTGTGGAATCCTAAAAAGCCACCGTGTCCCGATCCTTCGAGGCTGGGCGAGTGGTTCCTCGGTGGGGGTGGCGCTGGTTCTCAGCGCCCCCCTCCGGTGCCATTCTTTCCGGAAGTGCATGAGGAGCTGACAAGATTGTGGAGGGCACCTTTCACTGCCCGAAACACATCTTGTAGTTCTTCCGCTCTCACCACCCTCGATGGTGGAGCCGCTTTGGGGTATGCGGGCATCCCCTCGGTGGAACGGTCTGTGGCCATGCAACTGTGTCCAACAGCCGCTTCCACCCTGCGGGGTGATCCGTGTCTCCCCTCACGGGCCTCTAAGTATTCGTCAGGTCTAACTGGCAGTGCTTGTAGAGCCTGTGGGGAGGCGGCTTCCGCCCTCCACGCTATGGCGTTGCTGCAGGTCCACCAGGCCAAAGCACTGAAAGACCTGCACGAGGGTGGTCACGACCTGGCGGTTCTACATGAGCTGCGTGCTGCGACGGACCTCGCGCTACGAGTGACGAAGGTGACCGCACAGTCTCTGGGTTGTGCGATGTCCAGGAGCGCCATCTCTGGCTGTGTCTCGCTGACATGACGGGGCAGGAGAAGGTACTCCCGTGTCACAGACCGGCCCTTTCGGCGACGCTGTCGAGAGCTTTGCCCAGCAGTTCTCGGCAGCCCAGAAGCAGACTGAGGCAAACACATCATGCGCCGGAGGAAACCTGCTGCTTCCACCCCGGCTGCAGCCACTCAGCCTGCTCGTCGCCGTGGGCGCCCCCTGCGGCCGTCCCCGCTCCCGCGCAGCCGCAGCAGCCTTCACCAGGCAGCGTCGTGGAGCCGGTCGCAGGCAGGACGCCCAGCCCGTCCAGGCCCCCGCCAAACCTGGCGGCAAGCGCAAGTGCAAGAGGCCCTGAGACGGGCGACCCAGAGATGGAGGAGACTGCTTATCGGGAGATGGTGACTGCACCACTCCCTCCCCCGGAGGAGGGCCGGGTGGAGTATCTTTTGTTCATTTTGTTCCGCCGCTGGCCCAGCAGCCAGCGGTACCCAAAACATCAGTAAAGAGCGGTCTCCTCAATCTCCAGGTCTCAAGAGGAGGAGAGTGGTGATCCGTGCATCACAGGATCACTTCCCTCCTCCTCTCTCGCCAGCAGGCAGCGGGTGGTTGCCCAAGAGCACCCCTCCTGCCCATTCGTGGAACCAGGTAAGGGCAGTAGCACTCCAGTCCCCGCTTCAAGTCGTCAAACGCCGGGCTGTCACAAGCCTCAAGCCGGGTTCCTGTGTCTCCTCCCATGCGAGGAGAAATCAGGTGAGTGCTACACTACACACCCAGACCCCGCCCCCTGCCGTCACAGGCCAGGCCGTCACAGGCCCTGGGGCCGGTCCCTGTGTTCCACCTCGCTGCCCCACCGCGGGCATGTCGGTGGGCCCGTTGGCCCCGCTGGTGCGGTCTCTCGGAGCCTGGTTAGCGCTCCCCAGCCCGTCCCGGTGGCTCCTGCGGACCATCAGACTCGGCTATGCGATTCAGTTCGCCCGGCGTCCCCCCCAAGTTCAGGGGCATCCGGTACACTTCAGTCAAAGCCGTCGATGCCCCTGTCTTGCTCGCGGAGATTGCAGTCCTACTGGCGAAGGATGCAATAGAGCCGGTCCCTCCAGCCGATATGAGGTCGGGGTTTTACAGCCCTTACTTCATTGTGCCCAAGAAAAGCGGTGGGTTACGACCGATCTTGGATCTGCGAGTTTTGAACCGTGCACTTCACAAGATGCCGTTCAAGATGTTGACGCAGAAACGCATTCTTGGATGCGTCCGTCCCCTAGATTGGTTTGCAGCAATCGACCTGAAGGACGCGTACTTTCATGTTTCGATTCTCCCGCGAGACAGGCCATTCCTGCGATTCGCGTTCGATGGTCGGGCATATCAGTACAAGGTCCTGCCCTTCCGGCTGTCCCTTTTCGCCTCGTGTCTTCACCAAAGTCGCAGAGGCGGCCCCTTGTTCCCCTGAGACAACGGGGTGTGCGCATTCTCAACTACCTCTACGACTGGCTCATACTTGCACAGTCTCGAGAGCTGTTGTGCGCACACAGGGACCTGGTGCTCAGGCACCTCAGCCAGTTGGGCCTTCGGGTCAATTGGGAAAAGAGCAAACTCGTGCCAACGCAGAGGATCTCTTTTCTCGGCATGGAGTTGGATTCGGTCAACCAGACAGCACGCCTCACCCAGGAACGTGCTCAGTCGGTGCTGAACTGCCTCAAGACTTTATCAGGCAGGACAGCGGTCCCACTGAAACTCTTTCAGAGGCTCCTGGGGCATATGGCTGCAGCTGCGGCCATAGTTCCGCTCGGTCTGCTCCATATGAGACCGCTTCAGCACTGGCTCCATGATCGAATCCCGAGGTGGGCGTGGAAACGCGGTACTCACCGGGTTCAGATTACACCGGCCTGCCGCAAGACCTTCAGCCCGTGGTCAGATCCTTCGTTCCTTCGGGCAGGAGTGCCCCTGGAGCAGGTATCCAGGCATGCTGTGGTATTCACGGATGCCTCGGCCACCGGCTGGGGTGCCACGTACAACGGGCACGCAGTATCAGGGGTTGGACGGGCCCCCTTCTGCGTTGGCATATCAATTGCCTCGAGTTGCTGGCAGTACGCCTTGCCCTGTGCCGCCTCAGAGGGCGCCTTTGGGGCAGGGACGTTCTGGTCCGTACGGACAACACTGCGACCGTTGCCTATATCAACCGGCAAGGCGGTTTGCGCTCCCGTCGCATGTCGCAACTCGCCCGCCACCTCCTCCTCTGGAGTCAGAAGCATCTGAGGTCCCTTCGTGCCATCCACATCCCAGGAGTGTTCAATCAGGCGGCCGACGAGCTGTCTCGAGCGGCACTTCCTGGGGAGTGGAGACTCCATCCCCAGGTGGTCCAGCTGATTTGGAGTCGGTTCGGAGTTGCTCAGGTAGACCTGTTTGCATCTCCAGAAACCACCCACTGCCAGTGGTTCTACTCCCTGTCCGAGGCAACGCTCGGCACGGATGCACTGGCACACAGCTGGCCCCAGGGCTTGCGCAAGTATGCGTTTTCCCCAGTGAGCCTGCTAGCACAGACATTGTGCAAGATCAGGGAGGACGAGGAGCAGGTCCTGTTAGTGGCTCCATATTGGCCCAACAGGACCTGGTTCCCGGAACTCATGCTCCTCGCGACAGCCCCTCCCTGGCCGATTCCTCTGAGGAAGGATCTGCTTTCTCAGAGACGGGGCACCCTCTGGCACCCGCGTCCAGACTTGTGGAAACTTACATGTGTGGTCCCTGGACGGGACGCGGAGGTTCTAGGTGACCTGCCCCAGGAGGTAGCGCTCACTATCGCTTCAGCACGAGCACCGTCCACAAGACGGGCCTATGCGCTGAAGTGGAACCTGTTCGTCGAATGGTGTTCCTCTTACCAGGAGGACCCCCGGAGATGTTCGATCAGAGCCGTGCTTTCCTTTTTGCAACAAGGGTTGGAGCGTAGGCTGTCCCCCTCCACCCTTAAGGTATATGTTGCTGCTATTTCTGCCCACCACGACCCCATAGAGGGGAGGTCGGTGGGGAAGCACGATCTGGTCGTCAGGTTTCTTAGGGGGGCCAGGAGGTTAAATCCTCCGAGGCCTCCCTCCCTTCCCTCTTGGGATTTGGCTTTGGTGCTAAGAGCCCTACAAACTGCCCCCTTTGAGCCATTGCAGTCAGTCGAGTTGAAGTTTCTTTCTATGAAAACCCTACTCCTGACTGCATTGGCCTCAATCAAGAGGGTGGGGGACCTGCAGGCATTTTCGGTCGACGAATCGTGCCTTGAGTTTGGGCCGGCTTCCGCCCTCCACGCTATGGCGTTGCTGCAGGTCCACCAGGCCAAAGCACTGAAAGACCTGCACGAGGGTGGTCACGACCTGGCGGTTCTACATGAGCTGCGTGCTGCGACGGACCTCGCGCTACGAGTGACGAAGGTGACCGCACAGTCTCTGGGTTGTGCGATGTCCAGGAGCGCCATCTCTGGCTGTGTCTCGCTGACATGACGGGGCAGGAGAAGGTACTCCCGTGTCACAGACCGGCCCTTTCGGCGACGCTGTCGAGAGCTTTGCCCAGCAGTTCTCGGCAGCCCAGAAGCAGACTGAGGCAAACACATCATGCGCCGGAGGAAACCTGCTGCTTCCACCCCGGCTGCAGCCACTCAGCCTGCTCGTCGCCGTGGGCGCCCCCTGCGGCCGTCCCCGCTCCCGCGCAGCCGCAGCAGCCTTCACCAGGCAGCGTCGTGGAGCCGGTCGCAGGCAGGACGCCCAGCCCGTCCAGGCCCCCGCCAAACCTGGCGGCAAGCGCAAGTGCAAGAGGCCCTGAGACGGGCGACCCAGAGATGGAGGAGACTGCTTATCGGGAGATGGTGACTGCACCACTCCCTCCCCCGGAGGAGGGCCGGGTGGAGTATCTTTTGTTCATTTTGTTCCGCCGCTGGCCCAGCAGCCAGCGGTACCCAAAACATCAGTAAAGAGCGGTCTCCTCAATCTCCAGGTCTCAAGAGGAGGAGAGTGGTGATCCGTGCATCACAGGATCACTTCCCTCCTCCTCTCTCGCCAGCAGGCAGCGGGTGGTTGCCCAAGAGCACCCCTCCTGCCCATTCGTGGAACCAGGTAAGGGCAGTAGCACTCCAGTCCCCGCTTCAAGTCGTCAAACGCCGGGCTGTCACAAGCCTCAAGCCGGGTTCCTGTGTCTCCTCCCATGCGAGGAGAAATCAGGTGAGTGCTACACTACACACCCAGACCCCGCCCCCTGCCGTCACAGGCCAGGCCGTCACAGGCCCTGGGGCCGGTCCCTGTGTTCCACCTCGCTGCCCCACCGCGGGCATGTCGGTGGGCCCGTTGGCCCCGCTGGTGCGGTCTCTCGGAGCCTGGTTAGCGCTCCCCAGCCCGTCCCGGTGGCTCCTGCGGACCATCAGACTCGGCTATGCGATTCAGTTCGCCCGGCGTCCCCCCCAAGTTCAGGGGCATCCGGTACACTTCAGTCAAAGCCGTCGATGCCCCTGTCTTGCTCGCGGAGATTGCAGTCCTACTGGCGAAGGATGCAATAGAGCCGGTCCCTCCAGCCGATATGAGGTCGGGGTTTTACAGCCCTTACTTCATTGTGCCCAAGAAAAGCGGTGGGTTACGACCGATCTTGGATCTGCGAGTTTTGAACCGTGCACTTCACAAGATGCCGTTCAAGATGTTGACGCAGAAACGCATTCTTGGATGCGTCCGTCCCCTAGATTGGTTTGCAGCAATCGACCTGAAGGACGCGTACTTTCATGTTTCGATTCTCCCGCGAGACAGGCCATTCCTGCGATTCGCGTTCGATGGTCGGGCATATCAGTACAAGGTCCTGCCCTTCCGGCTGTCCCTTTTCGCCTCGTGTCTTCACCAAAGTCGCAGAGGCGGCCCCTTGTTCCCCTGAGACAACGGGGTGTGCGCATTCTCAACTACCTCTACGACTGGCTCATACTTGCACAGTCTCGAGAGCTGTTGTGCGCACACAGGGACCTGGTGCTCAGGCACCTCAGCCAGTTGGGCCTTCGGGTCAATTGGGAAAAGAGCAAACTCGTGCCAACGCAGAGGATCTCTTTTCTCGGCATGGAGTTGGATTCGGTCAACCAGACAGCACGCCTCACCCAGGAACGTGCTCAGTCGGTGCTGAACTGCCTCAAGACTTTATCAGGCAGGACAGCGGTCCCACTGAAACTCTTTCAGAGGCTCCTGGGGCATATGGCTGCAGCTGCGGCCATAGTTCCGCTCGGTCTGCTCCATATGAGACCGCTTCAGCACTGGCTCCATGATCGAATCCCGAGGTGGGCGTGGAAACGCGGTACTCACCGGGTTCAGATTACACCGGCCTGCCGCAAGACCTTCAGCCCGTGGTCAGATCCTTCGTTCCTTCGGGCAGGAGTGCCCCTGGAGCAGGTATCCAGGCATGCTGTGGTATTCACGGATGCCTCGGCCACCGGCTGGGGTGCCACGTACAACGGGCACGCAGTATCAGGGGTTGGACGGGCCCCCTTCTGCGTTGGCATATCAATTGCCTCGAGTTGCTGGCAGTACGCCTTGCCCTGTGCCGCCTCAGAGGGCGCCTTTGGGGCAGGGACGTTCTGGTCCGTACGGACAACACTGCGACCGTTGCCTATATCAACCGGCAAGGCGGTTTGCGCTCCCGTCGCATGTCGCAACTCGCCCGCCACCTCCTCCTCTGGAGTCAGAAGCATCTGAGGTCCCTTCGTGCCATCCACATCCCAGGAGTGTTCAATCAGGCGGCCGACGAGCTGTCTCGAGCGGCACTTCCTGGGGAGTGGAGACTCCATCCCCAGGTGGTCCAGCTGATTTGGAGTCGGTTCGGAGTTGCTCAGGTAGACCTGTTTGCATCTCCAGAAACCACCCACTGCCAGTGGTTCTACTCCCTGTCCGAGGCAACGCTCGGCACGGATGCACTGGCACACAGCTGGCCCCAGGGCTTGCGCAAGTATGCGTTTTCCCCAGTGAGCCTGCTAGCACAGACATTGTGCAAGATCAGGGAGGACGAGGAGCAGGTCCTGTTAGTGGCTCCATATTGGCCCAACAGGACCTGGTTCCCGGAACTCATGCTCCTCGCGACAGCCCCTCCCTGGCCGATTCCTCTGAGGAAGGATCTGCTTTCTCAGAGACGGGGCACCCTCTGGCACCCGCGTCCAGACTTGTGGAAACTTACATGTGTGGTCCCTGGACGGGACGCGGAGGTTCTAGGTGACCTGCCCCAGGAGGTAGCGCTCACTATCGCTTCAGCACGAGCACCGTCCACAAGACGGGCCTATGCGCTGAAGTGGAACCTGTTCGTCGAATGGTGTTCCTCTTACCAGGAGGACCCCCGGAGATGTTCGATCAGAGCCGTGCTTTCCTTTTTGCAACAAGGGTTGGAGCGTAGGCTGTCCCCCTCCACCCTTAAGGTATATGTTGCTGCTATTTCTGCCCACCACGACCCCATAGAGGGGAGGTCGGTGGGGAAGCACGATCTGGTCGTCAGGTTTCTTAGGGGGGCCAGGAGGTTAAATCCTCCGAGGCCTCCCTCCCTTCCCTCTTGGGATTTGGCTTTGGTGCTAAGAGCCCTACAAACTGCCCCCTTTGAGCCATTGCAGTCAGTCGAGTTGAAGTTTCTTTCTATGAAAACCCTACTCCTGACTGCATTGGCCTCAATCAAGAGGGTGGGGGACCTGCAGGCATTTTCGGTCGACGAATCGTGCCTTGAGTTTGGGCCGGCTGACTCCAGTGCAACACTGAGGCCCCGGCCCGGCTATGTGCCCAAGGTTCCTACCACGCCCTTCAGGGACCAGGTAGTGAGCCTGCAAGCGCTGCCCCTGGAGGAGGCAGACCCAGCCCTAGCTTTGCTCTGTCCTGTACGCGCACTGCGTCAGTACGTGGATAGAACTCAGAGCTTCAGGACCTCAGAACAGCTCTTTGTCTGTTACGGAGGACAGCAGAAGGGGAAGGCTGTCTCCAAGCAGAGGATGGCCCACTGGATAGTGGATGCCATCACCTTGGCCTACGAAGCACAAGGTGTGCCCTGCCCACTCAGGTTGCGTGCTCACTCCACTAGGGGTGTCGCATCGTCCTGGGCGCTGGCTCGTGGTGCCTCGCTAGCAGACATCTGTAGAGCTGCGGGTTGGGCGACTCCCAACACGTTCGCTAGGTTTATAGCCTACGTGTCGAACCGGTTTCCTCCTGTGTTCTCACCTCAAACGGGTAGTGGCACTGAGAGGGCCGGCTCAGAGTCGGCTTGCGGCATCCTTACGCCTAATTCTCCAGAGAGTTCCTTAACCAGGCAAACCCTGTTGAGTCCTCCAGCACTCCGGCGTCCGGACACGGCGGAGCGTCCGGCGCCAGGCCTTCAGCCAATGAATTCTTGAAAACTGGTGCGAGGCTAGTGCCCATATGAGAGACCCTGTCGGGATCCCATATGTGTATTCCACGGTATTCTTATTAGAGCCGTGTTTCCCCTGGCGGACCACGTTCTGCCATCTCTAAAGATGCAGCCTGAGCCATCTCAGAGACTTCCATGTGCAAAAGGGCCCTCTGGGTTACTTCACATGTTTGAATGTCACTTAAACCCCCTTTGGGAGGAGGTGACTCCGCAGTGTGCCTCTTCCAAGTGGAAGGGCACGCTTCCCAGTGTTATCCTAGTCCTACTGTTTGGGTTGCTCAAGGAACACCAGTAGTTGACCTTCTCTGTGTAGAGCCCGGTCCTATCGTCTGCCTTATAGGAAGGGTCAGGAGCCCTACACAGGGCACTGGAAGGGGCAGCTCCTGTGGCGCTTTGGTAGGGATCCCAATTTCGTCGGTCATCCGACGTGACTCGGAGTGACCGACTGAAAGGGGAACGTCTCGGTTACGTATGTAACCCTCGTTCCCTGAAGGAGGGAACGGAGACGTCACGTCCCGTCGCCACAGTCGCTGTACCACCGCTGAGCTGCCGGGTCGCCGGCTCGGCTCCTCAGCGAAAACATAATTGATGCGGTGCATCAGCTGCCTCTTATGCTCACGCTGTGATCAGCGGCAGCTGGATGCAATAATCGCATGCCAATGTCCATTGGCTCGTTTAGTTACACTCGAAGTGGATTGGTCTCTCTGGCGAGATCCCAATTTCGTCGGTCATCCGACGTGACGTCTCCGTTCCCTCCTTCAGGGAACGAGGGTTACATACGTAACCGAGACGTTCACTCCAAATCCAGTTCTGAGAAGCCGATCAATAGCCTGCTCAAATGAGGCTCATTGAGATGAGTGCGTCCATAAGAGAGCCGCTCACAAGCCCATTGTCCTCTATAATAGAAGGAGAGAGGATATACACAGCGAAAATGAGCTTTACATGGAATTATGCAAAGGAACACCCGCAAATCCTCTCAAGCATCGCGAGTGAACGCTTTACAGGACATGAAAGCAGGGGTTCATACAGCATGTGTGTGTTTGTAGATTTGGAGAGTAGGACGACTATAGTCAAATGACGCTGCTTGTAAATCAACAAAATAAGCAGTTGCAAAGGCGTGACATAGAGTAACTACTGTGTGTTTGTCTTTCCATCTGTGTGAAGCCCACAGTCTGATTGCAGTGGTTCAGAGAATCAGTGGGTGCATAATTAGCATTAATGTGGGCATTATTAGGTATAATGGCAACCTTATGAAATTAAGTTTTCATTACTGCCGAGAGCTCTCCATAATTTGTCTGCGTGAGTGTGTCGTGAAACTAAACAAACATACACAACAATATGAGTGTATTCTTTGAGTAAGCATCCAATAACAACTGCTGTGAAGATAAATATTGGTCATGGGCGTCCGCTTCTTGTGGAGAGCTCACAGTCATGATTCAAATTCCCATTAAACACACCTCTTCTTCAACCCGTTATTGTCAGAAAAAATAATGAAAATAAATGTTTTTCTTTAATTTGCAGGATTAGCAGAACAATAAATCAACATGTGGTCCCACCAAGTCCTACAGTATATGTACACCACTGTTCAGATTTAAAAGGAAATTAATACTTTTATTCAGCAAGTAACCCTTAAATTGATCAAAGGTGACAGAAAAATATTTATAATGTTACAAAGGATTTCTATTTCAAATAAGCACTGTTCTTTTGAAATTTCTATTCATCACAGACTAAAAAAGCATCATGGTTTCCACAAAAAGATTCAGCAGCACAACTATTTCCAACACTTATAAGAAATGTTTCTCGAGCAGCAAATCAGCAAATTGTGACACTGAAGACACTGAAAATTCAGCTTTCGCTATCACAGGAATAAATTACATTTTATAAGTAGGGTTAAGAACCTCAAACTGACCCGTTGTTAAAAAAGAGAGAGAAAAAAAGAAAACAATCTTTTTACAGTACATGTTAGATCAGGTGTTTTAGACTGAGGGTTTGAAACTTCCCCAAAGAAAAAGGCCAGCTGAGCTGCTAAAGCTTTTCGGGAGTTAAATGGCTTTAAGTTTGCAGTTGACAGTGGACACCTTTGTCTGAACCCTTTTTTCAGCTTTTCCACACCAGATCTCTCACTCCACCATTTAGGCATTTAACTGGATAGAGTTTGGCCAAAGCCCACACACTTCAAAGGATTTTTCCCACTTTTAGTGCTGAATTGGCAGGGACAACTGCAAGACACTGATGGTCTTTCTATTTTCAGTCATGAAAAGCCCTATCTGAGGATAAGAAGGCACTAATTTAAGCTTTGATTTCCTGTATGGCGCCTTGTTGGATTTAGACAGTGTCATTGCTACAGAAGTGACAGACTATCCAGGATACAGATATATTTTTGCAGTTCCCATTTCAAAGATATGAACTGGCTGTGTTTGAAATGTGTCTGACATCATGTGGTGGCTGAAGAAACTGCAGGAGAAGACGCCGACCAGTAACGTTAGAGGGAAAGAGAGAGGGGAGGACAGATTGGGAAAAAACTGGTGAGAGGGAAAAGCAGAGAGCAAGATGGGATGGGAACAGCATGTCAGACATCTTGAGAAAGTGTCTCACTGTCTGTCTCTTCTTGTTTGTGTTTGTAATTGTTGGCACCGGGGTTTGTGGCATGTTGTAGTGGGCCTGGTGGGGAAACCCAGCATGTGGTAATCATAAGTATTCTAAATCATGCAGACTTTCTCCCTCAAATACACAAACATTGCCACTATTGTCAATATGATGCATATGTCACAATGTGAGATAACAGGAAAAACAATCAGCATTTCAACTTGTGTGCTTGAAAACGTAAGATTTGCATATTTAAGAAGTTTCATATTTTTACATTAGTCACATTAGTCATACATTTACATTAGTCACAAATAAGCCATTTGTAAACTGATTTGAACATCAGTCATTCATCTGTTTATTTCAGCATCCCAACACAGCAACACTGACTCAACTAATGGTGTGCATTTGGGACGGGACAATCTGTTTGTCCGACCAATGGCAGAGGGGGGGAGTGTTTGAGAAACCTGTTCGAAAAGCCATCATAATAGAGCATATTTTTGTAGGCTATGCAAAATTAAATAATTTGGTAAATAATAAATAAATAATTGATATTATGGGGGAGGGGTTAATCAATTCAGTCAATTCACTATAGAGATATTGAAAGTAAAAAACTGACGGCTGCATTAACGGCGCGTATTCTCTTTGAGACAACGAGAGCCGAGAGAATCTACTTCTACTATATGCTGATAACGGTATATAACTGTCTTAAATTGTTCCCTTAATATTTCTCTTGTGGCTTGTATAGTGAAAAACATGAGAAAAAAGTATTTCGTGTTAAACAGGATGTTTTTGAAAATCGGTGCATGAAATAAAGCTGCTCTGAATTTTCATTGTTGACTGCAGTGTTAATAATTTTAATGATAGGCCTATAATTAATTGTATAAATTAATAGAACTGTTTAAAAAAAAAAAAAACATTTTCAATGAGGAGTAATCTTTTATTATATCCTCACAGCGCATCATGTGGTGATGCGCTATGAAATTGTTGCGGGGCAATAATTTCATATAATAAATGTAATCTAATTATAATAGGCCTAATAATAAGAAGAATCTAACAGGCCTACATTTATTGGAAATGCCAAATCCTCTTAATATTGCCAATTTGTGATGCTTTTGACAATATCTCTGGCTATCATCGACAAATGATACGATGTAACTCAGCACGGGGAGGTTATCGCCCGCAATGTGTGCCCTTATGCCACTGTGTGGAAACAGTTTTATGAATTGTCGGCACAAATGGTTAGAATTTACCATGTTTTCCTAACAGTTGACATTGAGAGTGATCCTGGAGCCGCCACTGTGTATATATATAAAACTCTGTGACTAACAACAGTAAATTATTTAGCTCACCATGATAATCTCTTCTCTATGAAGACAACTTTTAGAAAATTTCAAGCCTAAATACAGTCATCAGGAGCTAAATATAGGCTATAAACAAACTACACGCAGCAACATTACTTCAGTGTCACCATCAGTAAGCTTCAAACAGCTCTTTCAATCTTTAAAAACATTTTCTCTGAAAGTTTGAGTATGAATAGTTTGAAAGAGTGTGATATAACACAAGGTTGAAAAAGTGGACTAGTGAGTAGATGAGTTTGCCAAGATGACATTTTTCAAGATAAGTAAAAGCTTAATAGTATCACAAGTAGGTATTTATGATGTATTTTGAATAAAACAGTAATAAAACATGAGAATATATTTAGCTTGTTTTAACCACAGACCTTTAATTTCAGTCATTTAACCAAAATCATTCAAAAAACTCACTGACTGGCAATAGAACCAGAAGTGCTAAAATGCTAACTTGTGTTAAAAATACTAACAAAAAATACATCATCCCTGCAGTACTCTGTTTTTGCAATTCCACTTGTTGAATTAATTACACAATACAAAATTATGTTTTTAGGTATATCCAGAATTCCACGTTTTGATGATTGAATCAAGCTTACAATGTTAAAACAATTTCCTACACAGGATGCAAGAACACAAAAAAAGTTCACAAATATACATACTTGCACAACACAAATGTGGATTTTTCCATACCTCAGATTAATGAGATTGGTAAAAAAAAAAAAAAAAAAAATGTATATCTGACTGTATATGTATATGCATATGGGAGTGCATCCCAGTTAACACACCTAATATTGTGGTTTATGTGCCAGAGACTCAAAACTCCCTAGTATCAATCCAAATCCATTTATACCCGTCTATTAGGTTACCTAGCACTCCGTCTCAGCAGCGCAAAGCCTGAAATGACCTAATTTACAACACTATCAGCTTAGCTACAGATTCTGCCTTTGACACACATTAATGCAGTGTATTAATTCAGTATCACTCTCTGCAGGATAACAGCATATTTGTCTCCTTAAGCATACGCCCGAAGAGCAGCGCAGGAAACACACCTGACCCCACCGACCTATTTATTAAACAGCAGGCATTCCAGCTCACGAATCAGACACATCACTCGCTGTGCGTCAAGAAATCACCGTGGGTTTTCTCCACATCTGCCACTGCATAAATGTAACCTCAGCCTTACGTTGGCATAAGGCATAGAGTAAGGTACAGGCTGGTTGTAATTGGCATAAGATATGTTATTCTTGTTTGCATGTTTCTAAACTAATTCAACACTGGTGAAACTAATCACTGTTTAAACAAGAACCCAGCAACAACAGATTGAACCAATGCAGAAAATTAAGCCAAAGTACCAAAAAAAAAAAAAAAAAAAGTAATTTTTTGGAGCAAATTTTATTGCCTGAATTCATAAAAAGCTACAAACTCAAATTAAATTTGATGACCAAACTGGTTGAATAATCAGTGTACTAAGCTTGTTTGTCACATTTTACAGGTGATCTAGGAATTGGTCATTTGCCTGCCTGAAACACACAAATATATATGCATATATACAGGTGCATCTCAATAAATTAGAATGTCGTAGAAAACTTCATTTATTTCAGTAATTCAACTCAAATTGTGAAACTCGTGTATTAAATAAATTCAATGCACACAGACTGAAGTAGTTTAAGTCTTTGGTTCTTTTAATTGTGATGATTTTGGCTCACATTTAACAAAAACCTACCAATTAGAATATTTCATAAGACCAATAAAAAAAAACATTTTTAGTGAATTGTTGGCCTTCTGGAAAGTATGTTCATTTACTGTATATGTACTCAATACTTGGTAGAGGCTCCTTTTGCTTTAATTACTGCCTCAATTCGGCGTGGCATGGAGGTGATCAGTCTGTGGCACTGCTGAAGTGGTATGGAAGCCCAGGTTTCTTTGACAGTGGCCTTCAGCTCATCTGCATTTTTTGGTCTCTTTGTTTCTCATTTTCCTCTTGACAATACTCCATAGATTCTCTGTGGGGTTCAGGTCTGGTGAGTTTGCTGGCCAGTCAAGCACACCAACACCATGGTCATTTAACCAACTTTTGGTGCTTTTGCTAGTGTGGGCAGGTGCCAAATCCTGCTGGAAAATGAAATCAGCATCTTTAAAAAGCTGGTCAGCAGAAGGAAGCATGAAGTGCTCCAAAATTTCTCAGGTAAATGGGTGCAGTGACTTTGGTTTTCAAAAAACACAATGGACCAACACCAGCAGATGACATTGCACCCCAAATCATCACAGATTGTGGAAACTTAACACTGGACTTCAAGCAGCTTGGGCTATGAGCTTCTCCACCTTTCCTCCAGACTCTAGGACCTTGGTTTCCAAATGAAATACAAAACTTGCTCTCATCTGAAAAGAGGACTTTGGACCACTGGGCAACAGTCCAGTTCTTCTTCTCCTTAGCCCAGGTAAGACGCCTCTGACGTTGTCTGTGGTTCAGGAGTGGCTTAACAAGAGGAATACGACAACTGTAGCCAAATTCCTTGACACGTCTGTGTGTGGTGGCTCTTGATGCCTTGACCCCAGCCTCAGTCCATTCCTTGTGAAGTTCACCCAAATTCTTAAATCGATAATCGATAAGGCTGCAGTTCTCTCGGTTGGTTGTACATCTTTTTCTTCCACACTTTTTCCTTCCACTCAACTTTCTGTTAACATGCTTGGATACAGCACTCTGTGAACAGCCAGCTTCTTTGGCAATGAATGTTTGTGGCTTACCCTCCTTGTGAAGGGTGTCAATGATTGTCTTCTGGACAACTGTCAGATCAGCAGTCTTCCCCATGATTGTGTAGCCTAGTGAACAAAACTGAAGGCTCAGGAAACCTTTGCAGGTGTTTTGAGTTGATTAGCTGATTGGCATGTCACCATATTCTAATTTGTTGAGTGAATTGGTGGGTTTTTGTTAAATGTGAGCTAAAATCATCACAATTAAAAGAACCAAAGACTTAAACTACTTCAGTCTGTGTGCATTGAATTTATTTAATACACGAGTTTCACAATTTGAGTTGAATTACTGAAATAAATGAACTTTTTCCACGACATTCTAATTTATTGAGATGCACCTGTATATACATACACATATATACATACATACATATATATATATATATATATATATATATATATACATACATACACACACACACACACACACACACACAGTCTGGCATATGTGGTTTACGGGGACTCTCCATAGGCGTAATGGTTTTTATACTGTACAAACTGTATGTGCTATTGCCCTACACCAACCCTGCACCTAACCCTACACCTTACAGGAAACCTTGTGCATTTTTAGATTTTCAAAAAAACACCATTTACTATGTTTTTTAAGCCTTTTGGTTTACGGGGACATAGGCAGTGTCCTCATAAACCACCTTCACGTTGTAGTACCCATGTAATTATACACATTTGTGTCCTCATAAACCATATATACCAGTTCACATACACACACACACACACACACACACACACACACACATATATATATATATATATATATATATATATATATTACTGCTGTCAAACGATTAATCGCATTCAAAATAAAAGCTTTTGTTTACATAATAAATATGTGTGTACTCTGTATATTTATTATGTATATATAAATACACACACATACAATATATATTTTGAAAATATTTACATGTATTTATATGTATAAATTTTATATTCATATAATTTATATCATAAATATAATCATTTGGACTGTGTGTTTGAAAAATTCCAACAAGTGTAACACTGGAAAATAACAATAATAAAAAAAAAAATCTAACAGTAATCTGAATTAAAAACATCTTAGAACCTGCAATCAAATATATTTATTTATTCATTTATTCATTCTTTTAATTAATTTTCAAAGTATTTAATTTAGACAGTCCCTGTATGACCATCCCTGGCAATCAACTTTTATAGCTGTGCTAATCTCATGTCGCTCATATTACTCTATTATTTTAAAAAGGAATATGTCATTTATTTATTTATTTTCTGTAAAATAAGTAGAATTATGTACAGTAAGTCTGATGTGACTGCAAAATAAACCAAGGTTTATGTTTGAATCATGGCTCTTCCTGTGGACAAATGTCTAGATGAACTAGATGCTGGATTTATTAGACAGGGTTTTGAAGTTCTTGTTTGTGGCTGAGAACTGATACCCAAATCACAGATGGCAGAGGCTCAGAGGGGGCTCGCCTCAAGCCCTAAAGCAGAGCAGAAATCCTGGGCACACAGGGCAGGAAGAGAGGCCCTCATGCAGAGTGAAGCAGATCTCCCCACAGAGCGCCAAAGGGAATCTCTCTCCACCTTCCCTTCGGTCCTTCTAATGAGATTTTAATGGGCAGGTCGGTAGAGGCCTGCAGAGACTCAAGAGCTCACAGAGGAGTGACTAGAGATACGGTCCCAGCCAGAACAGAGTACCAAAGGACCTCTACATCAGACAGCAGAGATATTTAATCCCTTATTTATTACATTCTCATTGAATGAGATTTAAAGTCCAAGTTCTCAGTGCATCATTGATCAAATTCTGATCCTAGTTGATTTGCCATAAGAAGGTATATCTCAACTCTCATCCTCTGAAGGTTTTAATGAAGTTTCTTTCAGCTCTTTCTAAGCCTCCTCTGTGGCTCTCACTGATGTTTTAATGATAAATGAATGGGTAAAGTGCCCTCTAAAGGCCATACAGAGGAAAGACACAATACAAATATCTAACACAGCAATCACATAAAAATAAATATGGTCACATTTTAATTTAAGGTCCAGTTCTCACCATTAGCTACGATTTTTGCCTCAGTAAACTCCTAATTTGCTGCTTATTAATAGTAAGGTAAGGTTAGTTGTTAAGTTTAGGCTTTGGGTAGGATTATGGATGTAGAATATGGTCATGCAGAATATTTGCTTTATAAGCACTAATAAACAGCCAATATGTTAACAATAGGCATGCTAATAAGCAACTATTTAAGAGCAAGAATTGGTTCCTATACTAAAGTGTTACCATAAATATAATAAGCAATCAAATCTGTTACTCTGTAATATACCACAGGAAAGTCACAATTACTCCCATCACACTTTTTTTTTTTTTTTTCGAAACACTCTATTTTAACACTGTATTGAAAAAATAAGATTAAATACATGGAGTACAAAGTGAACTTTTGCAGGACAAAAGCCCCTGAGATTTTTATGTCTGTATGTTTACATGATCCTTCAGAAATCATTTAAATATGCTGATTTGCTTCTCAAAAAACCTTTATCATTATTATCAATGATGAAACAGTTGTGCTGCATGATATTTTTGTAAAAATCTTAATACATTTATTCATTTTTGCTTTACATACATGGAACCTTTTAACTGATGCCATATAATGTGACATAAAGCATTTTCTCATGCTACACCACAATTTTTTTTTTTTTTTTTTTTTTTTTTTTTGGGAAAAATGGCTTCTTTCTAGAAAAGCTACACAGTTTCTAAGCTACTGAAAAATGTAGTTAGTCTTGTCACTACTTCTAGTTAGCTACTCTCCAACTCTGCGTTGAGTATTAGATATTTATGAAGCTTCAGAAGTGGAGAATATGTTCCTATGTGACCTCCCTCCAGAGGGCTGTGTGGTGCTGAGAGAGAAAGAGAGACTGATGGTCTGAGGGATCTAGAGATCCAGCGATGTTGATAGAGGAAATGACCCTCACCACTCTCTCCTTCACTGCACAAAAACGCAGGTCAATCATACTGACTCTCTTACATGAGCACGAAGCTAGCATGACCTCTGATGAGTTCACACACAGCCTCTCCAACTCTCTTTCTGCCATTCTGTGTATACCAATAGTTCTAAAAGAAAAAGAAAAAAACTGCAAAATATTGCACCCATGCACATAAATGCATAAAATATGCAATTTCCTAAACTTTTAATAATAGTAAGATTACATTCATCTGCTTTTGCATTAAACTGATCAAAAGTGACAGCAAAGACTTTCAGTAAAAACTTTTCCATTGTTACAAAACATTTCTACTTCAAATAAATGCTATTCTTTTGGACTTTCAATTAACCAAAAACCCTGAGATTAAAAAAAAAAAAAAAAACAGCATTATGGTTTTCACAAAAATATTAAGCAGCACAACTGTTTTCAACCTTGATAATAATGATAAATGTTTCTTGAGCAGCAAATCAGTATATTAAAATTATTTCTTAAGGATGATGTGACACTGAAGAATGGAGTAATGACTGCTAAAAATTCAAAATTCAGCTTTTCCATCATAGGAATAAATTATTTTTTAATATATATTAAAATAGAAAACCATTATTTTAAATAAAACCATTATTTTTTATTATTATTTATTTATTTATTTATTTATTTATTTTACTTAATATATTACTTGTCTTGTTATATAGGCATTATTATAATTAGGTACAGTATATAAATATACTGGTACAGTATATAAATACAAAAATCAGATGAATTTATCCCTATGCTTGTGTATTTTATCCTTTTTATAGGTTTTGGTTGTCTTTCTCTCGGTTACATCAGATTCCTTGTGCTTCCATAATACAGTCCTGCAGCCTCACATCTGTGGAAAATACAAAATGTGCATAGGACCCATTTTTGTCATTACATGAACTATAGTCAAAGAGAGCCATGAAAGTCATAACATGGAATACCTCCCCTGGTGCAGCCCTCCCTACTTTCTGTTGGGGTCTTTTGTCTCGAGTGTCAAAGAAGACAAAGAAGAAAAATGGCTGGCAGCATTCGCCCTCTTGCCTTCATAACAAAAGAGCGTACAGTATGACCGAAGGGACACATTTTAAACCTCCTTCATCACCCAAACTATACTCTCTTGTCCTAAAGCTTTAGGTAATAGAGAAGAGATGAAGCGGAGGACAGTGTAGTCACATTTGTCACACGGATAATGGCTTTGATATCAAAATACACCTAATATTTTGCAAAATCAGTGACTTTTCCCAATGAAACCCATTCACAATTGGCCACAAGAGACAGGTTAACATCAGGTATAAACTTATAATTAATAAATTTAACCCAGGCTCATTATAAATATATGACTCTGCACACAAGTTTCATGGACTCATACCCAAGTGATTCACATCACAATGCTGTACCAGGTGAGCTACTGAGCAAGCTTACTATGTTAGAAAAGCCATACATACGGAGCGGATTATGTGATTCAAGCATTAAAATGTATTAGTTTACAAATCATGCATTATAGTAAACATGTTTTGAGGTTGTAGCATAGTATTTAGCAAGGAATTGCTCGAACATTTGCCTTTATTCATCGATAATCTGCCCCTGTAATCATAATTTGTTGGTATTTTACTGCTCATTTCACCTAGAAACTGCACTGAAATGTATGAATAGCTATGTCTTTTGCTAATAAAGGGGAATTAGCAACACATGAAAAGTACTTACCCTCCACACAAGAAGGCTGTGCACGTGTCGTCCCGGCCACCTGACCAGGGAAGCAGGAGCACTTGACGGTTTGTGAACGTTCCTCTATCTTGTTCTTATTGCAGCACCGGTGGATGGCCACCACCTCACAGGTTCCCTGCTTAACCTGGTACGAAGCTGCAGAAAAAGAAAAAAATAGAGATACTTTACTTTTCCCTGGTGAAGCATGTCATAAAAATATGCACAAAAATCAAACGTTTTTCTCAGAGCAAATATCAATAAATGCTGCTCTTCTCTTCCCTAGCTAGATAAATTGCAACATTATACAAAGTATGTTCTTTCAGTTAGCAGAGCAAGACAGCAAGAGATCAAGAGAGGAAATGCCAACTTTATTTGTGTATAGATGTAAATAAACAAAGTTATGTAAAGATTTGCTCATGGATTTAACCCTAACGTTTAATAATAATAACCCACCCAATATAAGAAACAGCATCTATATTTAATGAGAGTAGCAGCATCTAACAAGCAGCTTAAGGGCTGCCAGGTCCAAGTCTTCACTCTTTTTCTTTCCCACTTCCCCTAGCTGTACATACATAATGAACACAGAGCTCTGTTTTTCTGTTTAGAGTGTAAATAAATCGCTTGAGCATTGAATTTTTTTTCTTCAGCCAGTCTAACATGAGTGCTCAATTACAACTAAGATTTGTCTCCAAGAAACTCGGGCTCCTCTATATGCAGTAGGGTGTGTGAGTATCGGCTAATGCCTCAATGTAGATGCAATGTGGTAATAATGCATTATGACATATTTAGAGCTGTTATAACAGGTGGCTGAGGAAAATAACATATCCAAATGATTTAAATCACAATGTGAATGAAGTTATCAAATACCATTAGCATTCCTTAAATTCAAAAGTAAATAGCCAGTCTGTTTTTACTGATAAATGTATAGGTGGCATAACCATCTGCCCTGCTGTCATGAGAGAGATCAAGCAGGTGACATGGATTTGAGGTGAACATTTATAAGTAGCTTTCTTCTCTTGGGACATTACTAGCCAACTTTCATTACAGGACGGAATATGGGGCCATTCACACAGAAAGCATTTTTATATTTGAAAACATTAGACACAGATCTAGTAGCTTTTTTTTTTTTTTAAGTTGGACTTTATTGTAACTTGAGTTTTTATGAAGCTATAGACTAACACATATTTACATACAAAAACAACATTTACATTACATTTACATTACAAAAACAAAGCAAAAGCAGCACAATGGAACACAAACGACCCCTAAGGTCAGTCTGAAATGTGTCTGATATTTAAGAAAAGGAATGGAATGACCAGCAATGTCTAAAAATACATTAAACACATATTCCAGTGACACATACCATGTCTTTAATACACAACTGTAAGAAATGCAAAAGGTCATACTATATATTATTGCCTCCTACAAAGTTCCCACTCACAAGTTCAGAAGTGCTTTATGAGATGTGATATGTGTTTTAGGCTCGAAAAATATGAATGCATTGGGTAATATCATATTTCTTCACCTCCTCTACCTTTACTGACAAAGATTTTTAGTTCTAATGCAAAATAAAGTAAGTGAGGATTTTTTTAACAGAGACACATATACAAATTTTACATGACAGAGGGTCTGTGATACAATATGATTTTGTATATGAAGCATTACAATGTTGCTATTGTTAACTAAACCTAAAAAAAATAAAATAATAATAATAATAATAATAATAATAATAATAATATCAGATGAAAAACTTAAATGTAAAAAAAAAAAAATAGAGATGATACCTTGGCAACTTACTGGAATATGGTTTAAGTTGATTGAAGTATGAAGAATGTGACAATTTTTCAATGTATTGTGTAATTCTCATGTTGCAAGAGAGGATTAAGGGAAGTGTAGTTATGAGATGTAGCCAAAAACTGGCTTAAATGAGTATTATATGTAGCACTTGATTTCTGTACTTTTGCGATAATTAAAGTGCCCCTATTATGGGTAATGAAAAGTTCATATTTAGGTTTTGGGAGTCCCCAACAACAGCTTGATATGCATGCAAAGTCAAAAAACACTTTCATTTTCTTATAATATGCATTTATTTTTACCTTATTTGCTCAACGACTCCCAAACGATTCACTCAACGATTCTTGTTTTTCTTTTTTTCTTTTTTTTGCAAAACTTATAGAAACATACAGAAACAGGGAAGCAAGGCATGAACATATTCCAATAAAGATCCATCAAAAAAAATATAAACAGAAAACAAATATTCTGGATTTGCGTGCTTCAAATTATGGTAGGCTATTATCTATACATAGCCTACAGGAACAAAAATAAAATTCCATCCTTTTAGAAAAGTTGTCATAATACATCAAAAATTTGACACTCTTTTTGTTATTTGTAAGTCTAATAGATGAAACAAGAGAGTCCAATTCAACAAGAAAAAGGGGGAAAGACAAAGGAGATTTTTAATCGCTCAACGATTCATTTTTCTAAACCCCTCCTTTGCGTGACGCTAATCTGCGGCGATTGGTCGATTTCATTTAAAGCAGTGTTTGTGAGCTTTTAATGCTCCAAAAGCGGCATCTAGTGACAAAGAAAGATTTGCTTTTTCATTCAGACCAACGCCAAAATCAAGTTTTCCCAGGTCTGCGCGCGCAACAATTGGGCGGGCAATATGCTAATATTCACGTTGATGTTAACATGAATCGGCTTGGGATTCGTTTTAAAAACGATTCGTTTCAGTGATTCAGAGTCAACTCTTTCTTTTGAGAGACAATAACTTTATACATGGTGCACTTTCAGATTTAAAACTTTGCAGGATGTTTTCATTCACTTAGAGCTGTGTTACACACTGCATGAAAGGTCATTTTAAAAAATCCATAATAGGGGCACTTTAAATAAGATTATCATAAATCATAAAATGCATAAACATTTTAGTCAGAATGCAAACAATTTATTATGACCAGCAACAATTGCTGAACAATTCTGACATGATTCTATAATTGATGTGTAAATCATATATGATAACTTTTCATTGCAGTTCTTGCATTAAAGTTAATAGTTCAATAATAAACTGTCATTTTTATGTTTCTAGGGGAAAGTAATGCAATAAAGTATCCTGACTGATAAAAAAAAATGTCTCATTCTTTTAAATGTACACTTTTATGTTTTGTTCTGAATATAAGCTGGACACGGTGGGTTTGCACACACACACACACACACACACACACACACACACAGAGCAATATGATGGTTTCCATTTCATCAGGCTGTGAACTCGCTCTCCCGCTATGATGTGAAGTTTGTTTGACAGCTTCCTCCTGGTAAAGGTGTTGCTCCTCAGCTTAGAGAGGTCTCATTCTTTCTACTCTTCCTTCTCTTTTCATTTCCTTCTGTACTCATCCCTCTACCTTCTACCCCTGAGGCTCCACGTGTAGCCACATTACCCCATCACCCTGTCCTCTGTGCTCAACACGGACCCTGCCGACTGGGCTTTAATTAGAGAAAGCGTGTGGAGTCCAGGGGGCGAATGCTTACAGGCTGGATGGCCATGCACGTGCCGCTCAAGAGCTCGACGCGCTCCGTCTCTGTCAGCCCCAACATCGCCGGATAAACAACAGATAAGGGCAGATCTCTCTGTGACTATGACTGACACCCCAGGACCTCGCGTCGGATCCTGCACGGGTATCGCAGAGATAATGAATGATGGATGGTGCGCTTCTGTATTCTGGAGATGAGGGGATGGGGGATCTTTTTGGAACAAGAGGCACGTGTGAATTTTAGCTGAAAAAGTGTCTGTGATGTGTGATTTTTTTATCTGAAGCATTGCAGTATTGTTATTATTAACTATTTTCGATCATTCAAAAAAGCTGAAATAAAATAAAATATAAATATTAGCTGAAAAACCAAAATGAAAATTTGAATTTGAAATTTCTAAAAAAAAATGAAAAAAAACTAAATTCAAAATATTAATAAAACCTATGATAGTATATGAATAATACTAAATTATTATTCTTTCATATAAACAATACTAAATTACTGTTATTTATTTTTGTTAAATTCTTAAAAATTAAGATTCTCAAAGGTTTTTTTTTTGCAGCAGCAGCAGCAGCAGCAGGTTCATTCATTTTTTCACTATAGGGATTTCGAGTTATGTGTTTTTTGTGGGGGGAGAGATTTTACAAGTTTTTCAAGTATGGTCATTCAGATCAGAGGTTTCGTTAAAAGTAATTTAAAGCTGTCATTCTCAGATGGTTTGGGTTCAGGACCCAGATTTTACATTGGACATTGAAGAGTGACCCACACAAAATGCACTGTGACCAATGTGAACATCATCTAGTAGTCTTTGAATAAAAGCATCTGCAAAACATAAACTTCCATCAAAAAGTTTGAACTCAACAAGATTTTTTAAAGAAATACTTTTATTCAGCAAGGATGGATTAAACTGACCAAAAGTGACAGTAAAGACATGTATAATGTAACATCATGACACAAAGACATGTATAATGCAGCACAACTGTGTTCAGCATTGATAATAAGAAATGTTTCTTGAGCAGCAAATCAGCATATTAAAATAATTTCTGAAGGATCATGTGACACTAAATACTGGAGTAATGATGCTGACAATACAGCTTTGCCATTACAGGAATAAATTACATTTTAAAAATGTTTTAAAATGCACAACAGTTGTTGCAAATTGTAATAATATTTCACAATATTGCTGTTTTTACTGTAATTTAAATCAAATAAATGCAGCCTTTGTGAGCATAAGAGACTTTTCGACCCCAAACTTTTGAATAGTAGTGTACATATAAATATGCTATCCAGTTTTTCACAAGCATTTCCACTGGATCTAATGCTTTAAAGCAGCGGCATATCAAATCACCAAAACTTTTTTGATTCTAATTGGAACTTATTTTTAAGAGTGTAGCTTTCCTGGAAGTGCAGCATATGTTCCAATTTGCACATGTGCATTTGTGTGTGGGTTTTGTGCGCCTTGTTAGTGTGCAGAGAAGCAAGAAGTTGGAGGCTCAGCGCTCAGGAGAAGACACCCCATCACCACCAAACCCCAAGAACAAAGGCCATACTGCCTTCTACTGGTATAATGGGGTCACGGGAGAAACCTAAGCACCAATCCTACACAATCCACTTCCTTCCTTAGTTGCTTGCTTCCAACGACACTCATGCACAAAACAACCCTTAACAGGTCATTTACAGTCAAACTGATGAGCAATTCCCTGGATTTAACAACATTGTGGAGAGAAATCACAGGAAGAAGGTCTCACTCTTCACACTATCACTCACGTCTTACACCTTCCTCACACACAGGCAGGTGTCACATCTTGGACACTCATCTGACACATCTCTGACCTTGAGGACTGCAGCAACCAACAAACCACAAAAAATGAGCTCTGCAAGGTTTAGACTGCTTGTAAACGTGGCATTAAACTAATAATGACTGAACAAGCATGGAAAATTTGTGGTGTATGAACAGCTTCAATGCATCTGAAGAAGCTTTTCTCTGTATCTGCCTCTTCTTACACACTTGGCAGCAGAAGTCATTTGTAAAATTCTCTGCCGCACCATTAAGCACAGTGAGCAGACTCCAGGGATAATTGTGCATTTTTTGCGCGGTTTCTCCTCCAGGACCGCGACGCTGGAATTAACCGCTCAGTGTTCCACCATAGTCATCTTGTTCTGGATTTTAAAGCGCTGTTTTGATGGTCTCAGAGTAATAAATCTCAGATCAGCCTGAAATCAAATAAGATTTCAAGCATGGCTAACTGTCTCTTTCCCTGTGGCAGACGCATCTGGGTGTCGAGTTAAACGCCATTACCTTGAGCTGATGGGGCAGCCAGGCGATTGATATATTCTGACAGCGCGAGGTGGGTGAACCTTTGTGCGATTTATCAAGAAGCATGTCTTTCTGCTGTCAATAGCTGACTAGCGTGACAGCACCAAAAGGGCAGACATTTTATGACTCAGTTTGAGGGAACTTGGTTGATTGTGACGACAAAAAATATGCACTAAGAGTAGGACTGTCAATGCAATGTATTAATATTGAGATTAATTATATTAAAGCTGCAGTCCGTAAGTAAGGCACTGCGTCATTACGTCACATCTGTAAACATAAAGAAGTTGTCCCGGCTACTAGGCTATCACATGTGAGGATCCTTCAGGTAGCGGATCATTCATAGCCTTTTCTCACAGCAGCTAGAATAATTAAATGTATCATTTTGATGGCGGATTGTGATCCAGAAAGGATTATGTGTTTATGAAACACGTGTGAATGAAATGAAATTATATTCCAGTTTTAAATGTGCTTCTGATTACAGATAGCTTGGGATTACACAAGATTTGTATTTTAAAGAAAACCAGTTCGAAGGGAGCATAGTTCGCTTTTTGGGTTAAAAGAATTTCTTAATATGAAATTCGAATGGTATGACAATTAGATATTAGACTGTACAGAAATTAAAATCTACATGCTAATACACACTATACTCATGGTCACGCAATGCTGATGTTGTTAACATTAATAATTTGAGAATAAAGTATAACAATAATAATAATTTGCACGGTTTAATGTGATATGAGCTAACCGATCTGTAAATTAAATCACCATTGGTAACGCGATTTATTGTAATGCTTTTTTCCTCAGTTGGTCAGAACAAACTTTGCAGACTTGTTACTTGAAAGTGAAAAAGTGACGTGACATGTGGCCAAGTATGGTAACCCATACTCAGAATTGCTCAAGGGCACCTCGGTCGTGGTATTGAGGGTGGAGAGAGCGCTGATTATTCACTCCCCCACCTACAATCCCTGCCGGACCTGAGACTCAAACCCGCAACCTTTGGGTTACGAGTCCGACTCTCTAACCATTAGGCCATGACTTCCCCGCGACTTACTTGTTCAGATGGTAATATATGGTGAAAATTCTTATTTGAGTCATATATTCCAAGACGTAGATTAGAATCTGTGATTGCAAAGTATAGTAAACATCCACACCGATGCGGTGACTGACTGCCACACATTCACCTCAAAACATTAGATTCATCCGCGCTGGAGCCGTGCCGACTCACAACCCCACGCAAGCAAGATAATTCCACAAAAAGCTGCAATTCCAGGTTTTCAAACAGATATGGCGACAAAGAGGCAAAACTTACGGACTGCAGCTTTAAAAATTGTGCCAGAAATAACATAATAGGCTAATCCTGCCCGCTCTGACCCATATGAAAAATCTTTTACAGGAGTTTTTACAGTTTTTACAACTTTTATTGAAACCACATTGTTTATTCATGCATTTGGCTATTTTTTCCAGCAAATTTTGATATGCACTTAATTATAATTAATTACATATAATCAATTTAATTAAACATTTTAATCGATTGGCATCATTAATTAACTGACATAAAGACTGGAACAGTGTAACTGTGACAATTAACAGGCCCCTCATTTACACATGGGTCTGTGTCAAATAATAAAACTTACTATGCATGACTTCTTGTCAGATAGTAATGTCTCAAACACCTGCTAACATATGAGATACAGACATCTAAAAGTCTTAAAAAAAAAAAAAAACATTTTAATTTCCTTATTTTTGTATTTGATTAGCAAATTATGTTATCAGTTAAAGTTATCTTATTTGCACAGTAATGTGACAAAACTCTTTTCTTTACATTTCTTTAACATTTTAAACATTTTTTATGTTCTTAAACATTCTGTTTATTTCCAGATGTTTGAATCCCAGATGATCAATGTGGTCTTTTTTTTTTCTTTTTTTTTTTTTTGAAAGAAGTCACTTATGCTCACAAAGGCTGCATTTATTTGATCGAAAACAGAAATATTGTGAAATATTATTACAATTTTAAAAAACGTTTTTTTTTTAGTTTTTTTTTTTATTTTAATATATTTTCATTACTCCAGTCTTCAAAAACCATTCTAATATGTTGATTTGCTGCTTACAGTGATACACATATGTTGAAAATAGTTGTACTGCATACTATTTTTGTATAAACCTTATACATTTTTTCTCCAGGATTCTTGGATGAATAAAACGTTTAAAAATTTGCTACAGCCCTGTGCAGAAATGTTTTCTTTCTAGTAGCTGTATTGCACAGTTTTCCATCTGTCCATCCATACTTTTTTACTAATTTAAATGAGGTATTCAGGATGTGAATTTCATAAAATAACACCTCATGTGATGACTGGTTCAGCATTCAAGAGAGAACCATGCAGTTACAGACAAACGTCTACGTCCATGACAGAATTAAATGTGCAAGGTGACACAAAATGAAACTCACAAGCTTTCTAAGAAGAACACCCGTAACGTACTACCCGAGCCCGGCTGACATGTTCCACACACCTCCATGACTCAGACCAGGTAATAGCTCCAGGTTAGCTGTTGTTTTTAATTGGATGTGTCAAATGTCATCACAGGCTTGAACAATGTTGCACGGATGTTTGAACTTGTGTGTTTAATCTTTATGTCATGAGTGCAAGAATGGACAAAACTGACACAGACCAAAGCACAGCTCACATAACACAAATGAGGTCTCAGAGTGGGTGGCCTTTGGCTCCAGGCGACTCACTTTGACACACTGTATATGGAGGCTGAAGCAATGTGTCAAAAATGGCCACGAATGGTTCATGTAGGCATGGAGAATGTGTTTATACTCATTAAATGCAATGCGCGTTGGGACTTTGTTGGCCTTCGGTGTTGGCTATATAAGGGCCTATTACAGCAGACAAGAACAAAGGCAGCCCCTCACACGCTATTGTCTCTATTTACCTGCAAGCATGGACAAGCATGGCAGAACACGCAAGACAAGAAAAAGTGGCTGTTAGTTATAGTGTCTGGTTTCAGTGTCAACCATCAGTCAATGGCCCTTGCCTCGTTTGGGTGAGATTCAGACCATCCGTTCCCATTAGCGTCCATGTTTCCACAGGAGAACTTTACAAATGACCCATTACTGCTTCTCATTCAGACACATGAGGGCATATTCCTGAACAGGCATTTATAGAGCTTCAGAGCCACCATGTGGCCACAAGAGACACTGCAATGAAGAACTTGCTTTTCTCAAGGTACAGGTAAGATGTGACTGTTTATTAATTGGAAAATGTTATCATTAACATACTAATTGCGCTACTGATATTTTGTGTAGTAATTATGCATAATATAATAAGATAGTAGCCTATATAGCCTATAATTACATCATTATGACACGCACCTAAATAAAACAGCGAAATATTTTATATATAATATCATTTTATATATAATACCATTTAAAATCTTCAAATCTTTACTCCTGCCTTCAGTGTCACATGATGATTTGGTGCTCAAGAAACATTTCTTATTATTATCATCATAGTTGAAAACTGCCTTTACTGTCATTTTCTGATAAATTATTATAGGTTGCACTTATAACAGTACATGCACTTACTTGTACTTGCAGTGTACTTATCTAAGAAAGTACTCGAAAATATAAGGTTAGGGTTAGGGTACATGGGTTAGGGTTAGGTTTAGGGGTAGGTTCAGGTTTAGTCCCCAGTTACTGTAATTACTATAACAAGTACATAGTGTAAGAGCCATAATTTGAATAATTAAAATTTAATATTAAAGTTAGAAGTGCTTGAGTAGATATTATTTTAATATGTTTAGATTTATGTGTAAATTGGTTAAACATCCACCATGTTTATTCTGTAATGCTCTGTTTATTATTGAACTGCCTTTAATCACCTTTTATTTAAGAAAGAAAGAAAGACGGAGCAACACAGTTTTTTGAGCGGAGTTTATTTGTTTCTCTTCATTGTACAAGAACATTCAGTAAATGGTTGAATTTGAAGTCCAAAGTCAATTCTTTGCCTGAAAGAATAAGCTTTGCTACAACAAATAGTATGTACATGCAGAACAGCACTGCAAAATAAAGTGATACTATTTTATGGGTATTTTTGCATTTCTTTAAAAATCATCAACCCCAAACTTTTGAATGGTAGTGTATGATATAAACATATAATTTATATTAAAACATTATATAATGTTATACATTATATAAATATGGAAAATGACACTTTAAATAGAGAATACTTATACTGAATATAACAATATATAGCATATCACTACTATAATAGTAACTTTTACCATTTTTTTTCAACTTACTTTTCATTAATAGAGATTTTTATAAGCTTGGTCACCTGTGCAAAGGTACTAAAACGCTTCATTCTCCAGTCCACTTCTCCAACATCTAAATAGGTTTTATTTATTTATTTATTTATTTATTTATTTTTTGGTTGTCAGGTTGGGTTCTAGACTATTGAGGTACAAATAGCCGCTTTGTGCAGCCAGTCGATGTAAAAAGTCACTCTGAAACTTTCCCCAACATAGACACTGCATGGCAAATAACTGAGCAGCAAATCAATAAAAAGTGTTGGCAAAGCAATTTTCTGTTTTTACCAACAGTTCACCATTTTCTTTTGTTCTCCTGAAAATGTGCAATTTCACAACAAACAAGTTTTTACCCAATTACCAAGAATCTCCCTTGAAATTAAGGATAAGGCTGAAACCAGTAAAATGTGAAAACTTTGGTGACCTTCACAACACACTACTGCTGTAATTAGCAGCGAGCTGATTAAAAAGACCTCCGTTAGAAAAGTAACCTCTTCTCCCCGTCAAAATGAAAAGTAACATCATCAGTCAGACCAACTCGAGATGCTGGTGGCATTTCTGTGCCAGCAAAAAGGTCACCTTGCATTAGCAACAACTAAACAAAGAGAAGTCGTAATTAAAGAAAGTGTGATAATTAGCTGGAGCAACACTGACATTGGGGAAGGACTTTGCATAATATGAATGATTCAGCGAAAGAGCCAGAGTCTGACCTTTTGTCATGCTAAAATATTTATGTACTGCTGGTCACTTCGTCGCCATGAGGGAAGCTTTCATGAATTATGCAAATCAGAATTAGTTAGCTCGTGGGTGTCAATTAGTGTGGAGAAGTGGACATTATTTTAGTTACCCTCCCTCTTTTAGTTACCCTCCCTCCCTCAGACGGGTAGGTCTGTATCCATGTGTGTGTGTGTGTGTGTGTGTGTGTGTGTGTACAGAGGCACGCAGAGGTGTGATGATTTTATTACCTGACCATTTAAGATCATACATATTAATACAGTCATTACTGAATTGTCGCTTCGCTTAAAACTCCTTACTGAGGAGGAATGAAGTCTAATGAAAAGAGTGACTTTGCTGCTGTCCATTTTAATATTACTGCAGGGCAGGAGCGCTATCATATAAATATGATACGGATGCAAACGACCTGCATTTAATCTCCTGAACAGGACAGCACTGACAATAATGGTAATTGTGTGTTTATATTAGAGGTCAAGCCATGTTAAATGTCCTTTATGTGCTGCAAAAACAAACTGAATGTTGAAAGGTTTACCGACATCCTTTGTAGTTTACATTCACTGGGTGGACAGAATCTTTGGACTTTTTTAATTTTCTACACTAATTTTGTATAGAATTGGATTTAAACATGGTGAAATGTGTTAAAAAGAGATGAGAATAACGTACTCTTATTGGTAGCTGAAAACATCATTGCATATTAGGGTTGAATTAGTGGCGTAATTATTACAAAAAAATATTTTAACAAAAAAAAAGCATTAAAAGCAGATATGTGAAGGTTATAATTTCATAAAAGCACTTATGATTATTTATTTGTCAAAATGTATGTATTATTTGGGGTGTAAATTTGTTTTTCTGGCTATATTACACTATCTATTATCATGGAAATCTGCCTTTAGCCCCCACAGGTGGTACAACATACACATACAGTTTATTCACAACACATAGAAACACAATACATCCATAATAAGAAATGGAGATAAGAAAGATAATAAGAAAAAGAATGAGAAAATAACTTTAATGTTAACGATTATTCAATTAATCGATTGACAATAGGACAAAAGATCTCTTAAAAATATTTTTCATTCTTCTATAACGCCTTTCTAAAGGCAATTTTTCAAATTCATTAAAAAGAAAATGTGAAGAATCCTTTGCTATCATTGTTGCTTTCCTTGTGGCATTTCATCATGGCTACAAAGTTGAAAAATTGCACATAACATTATACAGATAACACTGTGTTAAAATGTGACTATACTATTTTAATTTTTAAAGACTGGCCCTATTCACTTCCATTGTAAATGCCCAGTGTAACCCAGATTTTTGCTCTTTTAAAGAAAACGGACAGGTGGAAATTAATGTTTGTGGTAATCAACATTTTGGCACAAATGCTGTTTGTTGAGTTTAACTTCTACCTGGAATATCTGTTTAATTAACAAACACACAAGAGGCAGGAGAAGAACGACAGTCTTCTGAGCTTTGGACTTGCAGTGTGAGAGTAAACTAGATGATCTGCTTTGTGTTACTCTCCTGTAATTAAGCCAACAGGGCTTTGACATACCTGTGTGTCCCCGCAGAATCCGTGTACCCGCAGAAACTGACTGGCACGAGCACATTACCAAGGTGACCAAGAGTACAACCTGCAACGGCCACACTGACTGCCCCCACAGCTTCATCTAGAGATAGACCAGGACAAAGAGAGAGAAAGAAGGCGAGGGAGAGCGTTGAAAAGTGTAAACATTAGTCAGTCTGCCTCAAGGCTGTGAGGAGACGTCAACTGTGTTACCTTTCTGTCCTGTGTTCGCTGATCACTCTCTTCCCTGTGAGCCAGCCATGTCTCCTTCTTTGTCCTCCTCTGTCTTCACTCGCTTCCTCAATCACTGTTCGGATCCTGAGAAAACAGAAGGAAGGAGGAGAGGGATGAGGTCAAATGAAGTAAAAAGCAGTACATGTGCATCTTTTCAACTATAGGCACTTTTGGTCTTCTGGGCATTCAGATTTGAAACTCCCTTAAAGCACACTTTTCAAACTCATATTTCATTTACTTCGTCTACTAGCAGTGGATATACATGCATGACAAAAGGACATTTTAAGGGTCATTTTAAGGGTTTTTCCCCCATAATGAAAAAATGTCATTTCCTCCACATCTCAAATCAACATATATTTTGAGATGACATTTTTAGCATTTTTGAAATAGAAACATTTTTATGTATCATAAATACAAACTATTGAATAATATTGCCATACTTTTTTATGAAAATGAAACACATCAAATATATATATATATATATATATATATATATATATATATATATATATATATGAAGAGTTTATTTGCAAAAACAGATAACAGATAATCATTTTTATTATGTTATCATGTTTTTATTGTGTTTTATTGTGTTAGTTAGCTGTATTTTTAGTTATCCTTTAACCTAATCAAAATAACCTAACTGCAGTTTGATTGAGATTAACTGGAATGCACAATGAAAAAACATGATTTTTGAAAATTGTTAAAAACGGAGTAATCTGTTTTTGCAAATGAACTCTTCATATATATATATATATATATATATATATATATATATATATAGTATTTATAGTTTAAATCATACTCCTCACTGAATGTTGTCTCATTGGTAAATAAGTACACTAACTTCTGATTGAACATTATTTTTTGGTAAGATTAAAATTAAAATTAATGATTTAATGCTAAAAAATTTTACTCAGGGCTGTTATAATTAGTGAAAAAAATTATGTTAATTTAATTATAAAATTTAAATTGAAATCAAAATGGTAACTGAGTGACTGTTATAATTTGTTAAAGATTTATGTTAAATTAATCAAAATGAAAACCAAAATGATAACTGAGGGGCAGTTATCATTTAACTGATGGAAAAACCCATGATAAAAAATCAAAGGAAAAAAAAATCTAATAAATAATAAATAAAATCTAATAATAATAAATCTAGCACAACTAAGAGACAGCTGTAATTTGTGTAATAATGTAATTTCCACAGAATATATATTAAAATGATTTCCCTCTTTGTTTGAATTATCATAAAATGTAACAATTAATATTTTTTGATGGAATTTAATATTTTAAAACTGAAAGCCTGGGTCTAGGACAAGGTTAAACAATAACATCTACACAATAAAAGCACTTGAACATATCAAAAATGTATTAAAATTTTTTACAGAACTGTTATGTGACCTTCATATGATAAAAGGAAAAACACATCTGCAAGTTTTAAATTAAAAGTAACCTCTGGCACCTAAAGTTCCCTTTGTTCAAGAAACACCCACATATAGGCGAGAAAATAAAAACAAGTATATGATAACAGAACAGCACAGATGAAACCTGAGATTGGATGGAAAGAAGTAAAAAAGACCTGAGATGAGATGGAAGGTCTGAGGACAGAGAAGGAGAGAGGAATGAAAGTCCTGATGGAGCGGGGCATGAGAGAAACAGAGATGGGGTGAGCAAAAGAAGGGCAGCTTCAGAGAGGGATATCCACCCTCAGGGCCCCGATGCAACCCCTGTTCTTCAAAGGCAACACCGCACACGTACACAGGCGGTGGGGCCACAGAGATGGGACTGATATATTGTTTACTGTAGTTCACCTACCCCCAGGCTCGAAGTGATCTCACAACCACATCACACACTCACAGAGACCACCGATCTTGCAAGTTCAATCACATACACACACATTCATACTCCCTTTTTCTCTGCTTCTTTCATATGTATAGCCAGGCCAATACACAGTTCCACATGCGCACAGTGAACATGCCCATAAATAAAAGTTGCCACGGGCAAACAGACTCAGGTAAAATTCAAGCAGGTCAAATTCCTGCTTGACTCGTTTACCTTGATAGAAAAATGAATACCGAGTACTACAGGTACACAGATCACAACATGAAAAATGTACCATCATTAACATCTATATTGTCTGCAACCATTATAGAAAGTTAACGTCAAATATATGCACTTGAATTATTGTGCTGACTTGAATTATTGTGAGGCATATTCACATTTAAATATTTGATGATAATTAGGCACCCCTCCCATACTATAATATGACATATGGCCACCCAGATGCATTACAATATAAAAAATGGATAGAAATATGCTTAATTGTCATAAAAATAAAAATAAATCTGCAAAAATCTCAATTGGTTTCTATGTGTAAAATGTTTTATTATTATCATTACTTTTGAAGTGACATCACTTGGGCATGTTTTCTAGAGATTTCCCCACAGATCTGAATGAGTGATTGTGTACACTGAAGTGTCACTCTGTCCCCTTGTGGATACAATGAGAATTGCTTTGAATGAAAAAAAAATAAGACTTGAGATGTTTTAATACACACTTTCAAAAAAAAAAAAAAAAAGAACTAATATTTATTTTAAATGTTTTAATAAATAAACGAATTTAGATTTTTAGTGATTTATCGTTCAAACATAAAAACAGGATCGATTTGAATGTTGTAATGTATACAGTAGAGTGTATGAACGTTTCATATCCCACACTCGACACTTTCACTGGTGTTTTGATTATAGGAATGGATGAGGAGCTCATAAAGTGTGCCTTAGCACTTTAATAAAACACTCCTCATCCTCATCGTGTGTGTGTGTGTGTGTGACTGATGATTAGACATGGTGAGCCACAGAAAGCAGCACATTGTCCATTCTCTTTACACAGACAGACGTATAACAGCATTACCAACAGCTTTGTATTCTGGCACATTCATTAGAAAAACCCATACTGGAGTGCAAAAGGATACACACAAAAGCTAACTACGCACCTTTACACACATACATAAAATCCTGTCAACAGTCTTGACATATTAAATCATCCTGTTATTGTCACTCTGTTCTTCCTGCACAACACCTCTAATTGCCCTAAACTCATGCAAATGCACCTGTGTTTGCTCATAGGTGAATGTGTGTGTGCTATTTATGAGTGTATTAACTGAAGGACTCTTCAGCAGAACAGACCATCATTACGTGGAGTGGGACGGTCTGCGCAGGAAAGTCTGTCTGGAGATTGCTTTGATTTGCATTTGGCTTAAACTTAATCACGAACACAAAGCCACACGCACATGCAGACGTGCACAACCGCGCTTCATTGACATGCACCGGCTCAAAGCCACCTCTGACTAAGATAGAGAACTGTGCCTTGCATTTAATGCCGTCATCTCCTGCCTGGATCTCACAAATGAAGCATTAAATATAAACACACATGCAGGTGAGGTGACTCGTCGTGGCACACATCCCAAGGTGGAATACTTGGCCCATTTTCCTGTCGAATATAAAGCACAGCCCTGACTGTACATTCCCTGCTAGACGGAGTCATTTAAATTGACCAGTGAATTGTGAATTGAATTTCCGAGTCTCTCAAAAATGGGGTGCACCAAAATGAAATGGACTCCAATATTACATGCCTGGCTGGCCGATGATAATAAAACCCTTTAAGGCTTCTTGACGCATCGGTCTTGCAATAACATGAAATACTAATTAAGGAAAGAACTATTGGTTTGTTTATAACTGCTTGTTTACCTGTTAGTAGTGTGACAACCAAATGGGAAGGAAAAAGTTGACATTAAGGTGAAATCAGGTATAAATTACTCTATTTGGGATGTTAAACTGGCAGTTTAGATAGATTTTAGATAGAATTTTTATTTTCGCTTAAAAGGCTTTAGCTAGACAGCATATTTAATTTTATGCATATCAAAACTAGCCCATTTAGTGACTTGTCTTTAAAGGTGAAATGAAAATTGTCATAATTTCCGCCCCTCAGGACATTCCAAACAAGTATGACTTTCTTTATTCTGACATTTTGAAGAATGTTGGTAACCAGTTTTGCTGACCACTGTATGGACAAAAAAAGTCATGCTGGTTTGGAATGGCACAGAATCTCCATTTTTGGGTGAACTATCATTTAAGGTCTTATGTCACATGTCTCATTTTCTCAACATGACTTATTTTCTTAATCAGATTTTTTGGAAAGCACTGAAAAACAATATGTTTAATGTTGGGTCAGCTGTTCGATCAGCTGACCTTAATCTGAGGAAAACAAGGCTTTACATTGACACGCACTGTATGAAGGTCTAGATCATGCAATTTTCAAAACCCACAACTTTTAAAAATGTTTAAAAATGTGAGTTTTTGTCTATTTAAAAGTTTTTTTGGAAAGATGTTGCATGAGCTAAAAAATTAACATGTTACAAAACAATAGTAGAAGAATCCATTGAACAGATTGCACTTCCATCCCTCATAGCCTTGTTTTCATTCCTGTCAAAAATGAAATATGGCACTAGTCTATACCCTGACAAAACATGCAATCACATTAGTGACATTTCAGTGAAATTTTAATGGATAAAAAGGGTCCATTGTCTATTGTAGCAATGTATGAAGCACAGCTCACACAGAAGCCACTTTCAATCCAAGCAGCTTTCTGATTCTCCAGTCAACACAGAGAAATGCAAAGTCTGTGTGGGGAAATCTTTCACCTAAATGCAAAATTCCTGATCACGTGAAAGCATAAGTATAAAGTATAACACACTGAACAAACTGTACATTCCAAATTATAACAGAATTGTATATGGCATCTGTAGACTAAAGTCGAAGATTAAGTGTGTTATTCCAGATTCTGTGACAGTTTACAAACACTTCCTTCAATTTCTATTACACGGACAAAATGGCCACACTCCAGATTCACAACATTGTATGAGCATACATGACTATCAGGATTCTCAAACAAGCAGCAAAGAGTTTTGAAAGTATTATAGAGCAGCGGTGTTTACATTTTTGGGGGAAAATCAACCTAATAACAGCTTGCTATAACTTAAACACATTACAATACTATCATCATTTACTTACCCTCATGTCATTCAAAATAACCTGATATGACTTTTTCTTTTTTACAAACTCAATGCAAGTACAAGGCAGTACATTGTAACTCAAGAATGTCAGCAAAAAAAAAAAAAAAAAAAAAGTAGTATGTGGCTGACTGAACATTTCAAACTGCTTCAGTGATTTTTAGTGAAAAACAACATGATGCTTAAGCAATTGTGCAGTGAAATCTTGCTCTCCTGTGAGCCATCCAGTGCTTCACACGCCAGTATAGCAGGTGGGAAAAAAATGCATTTTACATTAGTTTGCCAACTGCAACTAAAACACTAGAAAAGCACTAGAAGAATTTCTTCCATTTCTGCCACCTACTGGACAGGAGTATGAAGTGCACATTGTTTTTAAAGCAAATATTTAATAAATTACCTCCTTTTGGGTGGAGAAGAAATAATGTCATACAGCTTCAGCTTCTACTTACAGAATGTTCTATTCAGAGAATTATTCAAAAATTATAAAATGGGTTGATTTGCATAACCCAAAAAAATAATAATTTTTTAAACATTTTAAAAACTGGATGCTTTAAATGTTCAGAGAACATTCCAAAATAGCAATTTCATAACTTAAAGAGAACATTAGTAAAAGGTTATTAGAACATATTTTTGTCAGCTGGGTACCTGTGGTTCAAATAACTTTCTTGTGCCCTGTCACTGTCTCACTTATTTTTGCTCTCTCTCTCTCTCTCTCTCTCTCTTTCACTAACACACACACACACACACACACACACACATACAAGCCATTTGCAACAACAGACTTGATCCTAAATGCATCCTTTCATGCTCTGGAGCTCAAACAGAGCAGAAAAATGAATCCCTGCGAAACAACTCTATCTCTCCGACGAGAGGCCCTACCGAAAATGAGCCCAAACTGTGTGAGGGCCAACAGAAGTTCTTAAAAGCATCTCGGATTTCTGGAAAAATGCACAATATTGAAATGCAGTGGGAGGCCGAGGCCTCCGGTGCATTTATCTGGCTTTTCATTGAAACATTTCCAGCCTGCTGCATTCCCACGTCTCCAGGCAATATCGGTGCGTGCGTTTATGTGCACAAGCATCTGCGGGGAAGCTCGCAGTAAAGCTCCGACAGCCAATCCGAACAGACACAGGGAGTTTCCGCACCGCTGGCCCTGCCGTATCAGTGTGTTTGCAGATGAGTACATCAGCTCTCGCTCAGCCGATATTACTGGAGATAAGCAGGCAATTTTTCCCACCCTGCACTATACAGCATCTCATTTCAATATGTATTTACGAGCTTGTGGGTGCATGTGGGTGCGTGCGCCTGTGATTATTTTAGAGCCTACTGGAACAGTGAGAGATTTTCTCACTAAGTTTAATCTACAAGACGACATAAGGCTATATAAACACATCTACCTTTTCACACACAAAAGCACACACACACACACATACCCATGCATACTGCCCATTCAGATTTTAAATGCAGTTTCCAAAAATGAATCTGTATCTTTGATAATTAAGTTGCATGATTACTGTAGGTTGATAATTCTGCAAATCATTTGCTTCAAATTGGAGATTCTGACATCATCTAGCCACCCTCATGTTGCAAAATGATATGTGACCCTGGACCACAAAACCAGTCATAAGTAGCACGGGTATATTTGTAGCAATAGCCAACAATACATTGCATGGGTCAAAATTATCAATTTTTCTTTTATGCCAAAAATCATTATGATATTAAGTAAAGATCATGTTCCATTACGATATTTTGTTAATTTCTTACCATAAATATATCAAAACTTAATTTTTGATTAGTAATATGCATGGCGAAGAACTTCATTTGGACAACTTTAAAGGCGATTTTCTCAATATTTAGATTTTTTTGCACCCCCAGATTCTAGATTTTCAAATACTTGTATCTCAACCAAATATTGTCCTATTCTAACAAACCATAGGCTACATCAATGGAAAGTATCATTTAGTTAATTTTATTAGTATTATGTGTGTGATAAGAGAGATGTGTGTGATACTCATACATACTGTACATACATTACATTTAAATATTCTGTAACATTAAAATATAAGTTCAGAATTTGAATTCTGAGTTTCATGGCTAGATTATTTAGTTCTGCTTTTATTTAAGTAAATAATTATTTGTTAAGTGTGTTTTTTTATTTTATTTTTTTATTTGTTATATGTTGAAAAACAAGAATACAACCTCAAGGTCTGTACTTTGGTGACAAATGCAAGAGATGTTAGAACAGACAAGATTTTCACTTTGTATTTTTACTAAAAACGTATTTGTAAGTTGGTATGCTTCAGATATGAAAAATAAAAATAAAATAAAATGTAAATCTATGTAAATGTTTGCTGTCAGCTGAAACACAGCCCAGAGCTTACTACAGTTTTTGTATCAAGCCCAAGGGTAATATGATGACAAGGGTACTGAGTTAAAGTTACAGAAGAATTGATCTTCATTGCACTTAAGTCCCATCCACAGCCTGTTGCTCAGACTGGAGTCACAGTCTCCTAGATCCAATGACTCCACCAGACCGTTTTTCCCCTCTCTTCCATTTCCTCACAGACCCAGTAAAAAGAAGTATCTGTAACCAGAGTCTTTCCTTCCAGGGTCTTTACGTGTGTGCGTGCACGCTTGCCTTATAACTTAAAAAAGCACCTGTGTGTCTTCCTCATTCGATTTCAACACATCACATTTAAGCCCTCTGAATTAGATGTGGAGTTAGAGTTATGCTGAAGTTTGAGCTCGCTGCTCATTTGCTGAGGTTCTGCTTCTCACGGCATCGTCTTGAGACAGCGCAGATGCTGTTAACTCTCCAATTAGCTTTGCTCTGATGTACAAGCTCCATGAAGTTCACCATGATGACCTCATTTGAACACAATGAGATGCTTCACTGCATCATCTACTAGCTGTGTCTATTGTATTCAGCCTACATGTTCATTTTTAAACAAAACTCTTCCTGTTGTTTGGTTTGTATGACTGCTAGTGTATTTTTGGTTACTTTTGGTGACAAAATTACTCGAAAATGTCCTCAGAAATTAACCAAGCCATTCTGGAGAGCTCCTCAAAGATTCATTTCTAAAAGTATTTTATAAGAGTATTTTATAAGAGTTGAACTATAAAAATTAATATAATTACTAATTATAAAAGAATGAATTATGAACAGTAGAACGAAGTCATCAATTAGATTTCAGTGTGTGTGTGTGTGTGTGTGTGTGTGTGTATGTTAAATGATAACTGTAGACAGGTTCCTGTGTGCTTTATGAAGGTATAGTGTAACTATAGCACTTACAGGCTAATAAACTTTCTGCCCCAAAGCAGTACAATCTGCTACATTATTACACTTCTCTCAAATGTATTACACACACAAGCAAAAACACACACAGGCACATATGTCAGGGGTTTTTTTTTCTTTTTCACAATCACACCATTTACCTCCTGACAACAATGTGCACCACCATCTCTCAACCATCTGTGCGACTCTAAAAAGCCTGACCATCAGTTCAGCCCACAAAAATTAATTAATTAATTAATTTAAAAAATCATCCTTGTAAAGTTTTCGTACACAGCGTCTAAAATCTTGTAAATTGGATGATTTTTTTTCTCCTCTAATTCTTCTAAAATTAACATTAAATGTTTTTGTTTTTTTTTTTTTAAGATATTTTAGGAAAAATAAATGAAACAAAGTTAATGCTTGAATGAATCAGACCTGGAAACCAAGCAACACTGGGAATCACAACAGCCAAATATCAATACAGGATGAAGACTTGACTGGGGAAAAGACCCCAACCAAAAATCTGTAGCAACACAAAACTATTCATAGATCTGTGGATCAGTCCACCAAGAGCATACCTCAAACATTAGCCAATTCTGATCTAAAACCAGTCTCATACAGCCAATGAGAAGATCTCATGAAGGAAAGAATTGCCACAAAGTGTGCAGCAAATTATGATTATCTGCTTTTGTCCTCTTTCTTATTATTGTCCCTGTATTTTGTGACCCTGCCACTATGTCCTATTTGGATGTGGATTTAGACAATCAATGAGAGTGGTCCGCCGCTGTTGAAGCCGGGGTCTTTCTCCTTGCCCTCATCCCTGCAAAGGCGTGCTGAGGCCGGCCACTGTCCCGATTATCTCACACCCCTCTATCACTAATGACCAGACTCCTGCAGGCTGCCGCGTAATTATAATAATGAATAAACGTGCCGGGCATGCAGAGATCAGCCGAAGGAGAAACGGGAAACAGAAACGGGAATAGAAAAAAGGAGAGAAAGAGCGAGTGAGTGTGATCAATTGTTAATTTTACGAAGTCACTGAGATGTGTCAGCGGTGTCAATAAGTAAATTAATTTGTCTGTGGGGCTCTGGAGTGTAACACCGTATTGCCGTGTTCCCTCAGGAGCACGGCCGTCTAACCTCTCACACTTATTCTCCCTTTCACACACACTGGCTTTTATACACATTAAGACACACACACACACTCAAATCAAACTCCCAAGTTACTCAGCACAGTGAAAAAAATCTTTGGATTTACATATGCTCATACACAGACCAGCATAAAACCCCAAACCCTAGTGGATAGTGGCGTCTTTATCATTTTGCTGCTGGCACCAATGTATGAACACAAGACAATCGAGGCTGGGTGTTACAGTGATTTTATCATGTTTAAGAGGGGCTTTAAGCAGTCTGCTTCACTTCTAGTCTAAGAACGTCCCTTAACTGTAGTAAAATCACTGTAACGTATGGCCTTGAGTGGCTTATTGCTTTAATAATCAGGCTTAATGTCTTAAACACCTTACACTGCGCAGAGATGCACTCACTTCAATGCAGTGAACAAACCAATGCACGTGAGTTCTAGTTAATAACTCAGACAACAATGGTAGCCATCATTCAGAACAACCATAACCATTACAAACATATGCTATGTCCCTATGTCTATGTCCCGCAAGTCTCTTCAGAAAAGTGCTTGACACCCCTGAATATGTATTTTATTACAGCTTGAGTGTTTCACAGTCTGTACTCAGTCTGTATTTTCACTTTTTTTTTTTTTTTACCAAAGCTGTATTTTTTAGCAGGTGTACGTAGAAGAAACTCACCACCTCTTGAGCTTTCAAATCTCACAATACATTTGAAAGCTCATATGAGCCACCGAAAAGACAAAACAGGTTTATCGATAGAGATTGTTGTGAGTTGAATGAGAATCTCTACAATTGAAAAGCAACATTTCTGTTCCATTTGCTTGGGCCACAAAAGCACTTAAAGCTGGCCACAAAAATGATGCACATTTAATAGGCTTATTCTTTTCATTCAGAGCTGTAACCTGAATACTGAAGGTATTGCTTCACCTTATGCCAAAGCAACCCGATCCACTAAAAGGAGTAACCTATGGTTTGGGGCTATAATGTTCTGTGGAGTTATTGTGTGTGTTGTGTATGTGCGTGTGTGTCTTTTATATGACAATAGCGCAGGATTCTGTTCTGGTGTGGTAACACCTCAACATATTTTAATTTAAATCTGACAGCTCTCGCTGACACTGCTCAGATCAGACAGAATTCGACGTATCCCATGCTAAAGCCAAAGAGCTTTTTCCTTTAGCCTGTTATTTAAAGCAAATCCCATTGAAATGGGTGTCATCCATTCTAAAAGGAATAAACCAATCCAAGCCGCCACTCAGTGCAGAAAGCAGGAGGCTCTGACGCTATTTAATACCATCAGAGCAGACGGTAAAAATTGTAAAGCTATGTCACAGAAAAAAAAAATAATGGATAGGAATATGAGCCAGTACACATAAAAAAGAGCAGAACCTTGATACAGTGAAGGTATCAGATGGTACTTTGATATTTGATACCATGTTATTGAGTAATTACCACATTCATATCATGCGTGTGGTACTACAAGGTATTTCAAATGTACCATGTTGCTTTTTGGCAGTTTTTTGTAATTATGTATGTTAATTATTTCAATATTCTTCTCCTTAGTACAGTATTTCTTGGTATATACAATGAAATCTTACTACTCTTACTACATCCAACTTACTACTTAAGTAAATAGTAAATAATTGGACACAAAATAGCACAGGATTGGTTTCCAGGGACAGTGGTCATAATGTACAGTAATTTCGCAAGATAAAACTCTATAAATAACTCATATATACATATCATGAAATGCTCAATAACTGACGAAACTTTCAAATGTTCACGTGATCGATAATTATTTTGCATATTGCACAGATATTCAACTAACAAAAAATAAATAAATGAATAAAATTCATGAAAGTGATAGGTTAAAATTATTTTAAATTTTTTATTTATTATAAAACTTTGTATCATTTTATTACTAGTTTCTTCTGAGAAGAAAAATTCACAATGAATAAAACAATTAGCTAAACAACAACACGAACGTCACACAATATTACATTAATATCAATACTGAAGGTGATTTTCTATGCAAGATGTTGCAAGTTGCATTTGTATGAAACAAGAGAAAGAAAGGAGTGCTGGTTTCAGTTACCCAGGTGAGCGGTCCAATATAGAGCATTGATATTTACAACAGCGAATATTTCAGCGGCCAGTTGAAATCAGGTATACCTGACAACGGTGTAATTAAATTGAAATCCTAAGACTGGTGTGCTACAAGAAAACTTTAGCATTTTATACTTTTGATGTATTTTTCTCTTAAACTTTTTTGTTGACTAATGTGCCCTCTCAGGCCTCCCTTGTTTTGAAGGTTTCAGGGCCAAGTGGCATGAAGTGACTGTGTGAGAGAGGGGAAAATACGAAGAGCCTCCTGAGGCCTGACTCCCTCCAGTGTCTCCATTTTTCACTGTCAGCACTTGCAGAGCTCAGTATTGAGACCTGCGTCCGGCAGAGCATTGAGGTTTGTGAGGGAAAAAAGAATGAGTGAACTGGGGGAGAAAATGGCCATCAGGGACAATCTCATTTACAGATGAGAGACTCCCCCATCACTGCCTTCTGTTCCTCGTGAATCTCTCACTCTGTCTCTACCCCCATCATTAATTTCTTTCTCACCCCTTTCGATTTATATCACTCCCTCCTTCTCTTTAATAACCCTCCCACCATCTCTCTTTTTGTGAAGCTCTCTCGTTCTGCCTCTCTCTCCCCGGTCCTTGTCCGTTCTAAGAACATCCATCCATCACGGCAGCACAGAGAGGATCGGCTAATACCAGCTCAGAGCTCAGAGAGCAGATCTGACCAGCTGAGCTGCTCACAATCCGTGCCTTATCTATCAGAGATCCCCCCGAGCATCCCTCATTCCCCCTCTCTATCCCAACACGTCCCTTCCTCCCTTGTATATGAACATAACTTGTCCTCCCACGCACCTACTGGGTAAAGGAGAGAAGAAAAATATTTAAAAATATATTTTTATTAAAAAATATAATCAAAATTACTGCAGTTGTATATGGGTAAATAAGTAAATAAAAAATAAATAAAATCATTATTGTTGTTATCAGAAATAATAGTGTGTGTGTGTTTGCCTTATACTGTATTTCTAAGTGTTATTATGAAATTATGATTTATTATTATTATTAATATGAAAACCTAGCCTAAACTTCATGGTGGCAAGTCTATTTGAAATAAATAAATAAATAAATAAATTTCCTCAAAAAAGATTAGCCTATATGTAATGAACCAAATGATCCCATATAATTTTCCTTAATTCAATGCTGGAAGTCATGTTGTCATGTGACAAGAAAACCATAAAAGAAAAGAAAAGAAAAGAAAAGAAAAGAAAAGAAAAGAAAAGAAAAGAAAAGAAAAGAAAAGGTGAATTAACACTGAAACACAGAACTGACATCAAAAGAAGGAAAAGCAATCGACTGCAGGCAGCCGCCCAGATGTGCTCTTGCACAATGCACATGCTCTCTCTCTCTCTCTCTCTCTCAAAGTCTTTCTCTCCTACATCTCTCAAAGACTGTGATTCAAGGCCCAAATGAAAGGGATGACTGTGCGTGTGATAGAGTTGGAAAAATACAAGTGCAGCTCTTCTTACGCACAGGTTTCATTGAGCAATCTCCTCTGGGCTCAGCTGTGCTGCTTGGCTCTTAATGTGAGTGTCGATGACAATTAAGTCGCTTTACATTCTCACCCAACCTCGGCTCAACTACTGACACGACTGTCTCTGCGGCGCGCAGCTGAGGACACGAAACAAAGGGGAAATAATTACTCGCTCTCAATACTTATCCGACAGAACAAATGGCAGGGAAGGGGGAAAGGGGTGGAGATGACGATGAAGAGCAATTACTACATGATGTGAGGAGGCTGGTGCGCTGTCAGTACATCGCGCTTCAGCCGCGCAGCTCTATTGCCTCTCCATTGAGAGAGCGTTCACAGCGCCGTTAAAAGCGCCAGATCAGCGATTCTCTCGCAGTTACCGTTTCGTTAAGCAGCTCAGAAACCCCTACTGATCGTTTATTTAGTCTCCTTACGCACTAAAGTGTTTCATCCAGTGTGCGAATATAATGGCTTTAAGGTGAGGTGACAACTTAATAAATAAATAAACTCTGCTTAATTATTAATTCGGGTAAAAATTAAGTTTTCGGATGCAATCTGCCGAGGTTCGTCTCGCGCTGCGCAAATTGTGAGCGCCACTAGTACGGTTAACTAAAAGGCAACTATTAGACTTTCTACAAGTTTATTTGTGATATGCACATCAAAACAAAACATTCATAATGTCTTATGCTCGGAAATGGTTACCTTCTCTGGCGAACACGACTTCTGGTTATGACTGTCTGACTTGTGATCTATTTTCATCTGTGTTATCTATAGCCTATTCTAATTTCTATGTACTTAGTTACCTTTACGGCTGATTCTTTCACTGACGCGAAAATACCGCCAAAATGAAAACTGAACGTCATTTTGTCGATGCTCTAAAAGTTATTAAACATTTCAGAACAATAAATATCAGCGCGCGTTGTGTGGATCAATATAAAAGGTCTCTGTCGCCCTAGGGTTGTTGTGCTCCTTAGGAAGCAAACCTAACAGGGTTGCAATGAATGTTGTGTATTTATAGATCATTTGGTTTGAGGTCTATGCATTGCAAACATGCAACATGTAATATGTGATCCTGCCACTGGAAGAAGAGGATGAGGAGGAGGAGGAAGAAAGAGTGGGAGGCGCTCATTTAGTACAGTCACTCAAATAATATGTTAAGAATACTTATGCATTTATTTAAAAACAATTGCATGATTTCTAGTTGAAATAAATGTTATTAAAAACAAATTATAATATTTTTGCAATTAGTTACTTATGTTTATCAAAGTAGGCCCACACAAAGTTATGCCTTGATGCTTGTCATGTAAATATAAGCTTGTCACGTGGCATGCGCAGACTGCAGAGTATCGCTTTAAATGCGCTTTTCATCAAGACTTTTTAACAATAGTTTTAGTGTACAATAGCATTGCAATAATCAAAATGCATTCACAAAATCGATCAAACATCTCATTTACTCAGATATACCGCAAAAATCAATTAAAACGAGATTAAGTTAAGGACTTAATTTAGGAGCGTCTTTACGCGCTACAGATAAGGATGCATTCGGGAACGCATAGCCTACTACTTACTAATGCTCTGCTTAGCTCTTCTGGAAACCCAACCAATATCAGTTTGCAGCCAACAACTATTCAGTGTCGCTGTTTAAGCTGAAGAGCGAACCAAAAGCAATTTACCTCCTTTTATGAAAGCGAGGGCATTCTCCTTGCTTCAAAACGTGGAAGGAGTCCTGAAGACAGATGTTTGTTTTAAATGAGCTTACTTTCTACTCACTCCAGCTCAATAGTCAATAGCCCGTCCGTCACACGGAGAGCAGAACAGAGACTTCACAAACCGAATGTGCCCATTATTTTACGAATCTCTTCGCCGCACATCACCGACGAGATGAATGAAAGAGGACGGAAAAGAAAAAGCGAAAAGCACCGTCAGCGTTTGAATCTCAGAAAAGAAGTGCGTAAATCCATATGGGGGTTAGTAGACTAATGACCTTATAATGTTCCAGACATGCTTGTTAGGTTATTAACAGCTGTCTTCCTGCGGAACCGCTGGGACTGTGAGTGATGGGGAAGTCTGCGATGATAACTGCGCCTCGCACACTCCTCCCGAGCTGCGATCGATTTGACAAGAGAATTGCGAACTTGCCTTGCTTATTCTGCGCACGTGCGTCGGCTGCACCCCCGCCCCGCGCGCGATCGTTCAAGTGGCCACGCTAACTGATGTCATAGCTTACAGGTGTTGAAGTGAGCGGCTGTACTATAACGACAAGCCTGGCAAAAAGTGAGCGAATAGGTTTCTAATTTTTTACACCTCCAACCCGCCTGCCTCGAAGCGCAGTCGGGTTTCTACCGTGCGCGCAAACAGGTTAATCCATTGGAGATCGATTTTGTCTGTTTCGTTCAGTCTCATTGCCGGGGACTCTTTAGATTTCTATCATGTTATCAATAGCCAGTCGCAGCCCGACACCCCTCAAGGTTGAGCTTGGCAGCTGAAATGAAATCTCCAATGTGAATTGCAAGGGGTTCCATCACAAAAACCAGTTCCACACCAAAAGGTCATGTGTAGTTTAGAGGTGTAACATCTGGTACTCCTGAAAGGGTGTATTTTCTCATCATCACACTACGTCTGAATTAAGGACGGATAAAAAGGCCTTGGTTAAGCCACCTATATGCTTTCTACCCTTTGATATGCGTCTCCAATCCCGGCCGTCTCGCCTAGGAAATTGGAATCTTTGTCTCCTTCAGGTATAAAAAATAAATAAATAAATAAATAAAAAATAAAAGAGATGAAAGGGTATTTGGTACAAGAGGAAATATAACCCATTTGGATCATTTTAAAAGTACTGCCATTCCACTCAATATTCCATGCTATTTGTTTTCACCATTGAATATCCTCTTTGGCCCGGACATTTACCTAATAAAATATTAACCACAAACAACCTTGTGAAGCTCTCTAGATGTTCGCTACTTGCTTTCATGGACCTCGGGCAAAATTGCTGGCCAATTGCAGTTTTGCAAGAATGCGTGGAGTCAAATCACATGTTGTGGCGCCGTGTGCAGAATATTTAGATGCGGATCACAAGGCTGGTGTATATGAAGTGAGAAGCACAGGTCTTTGTTGTTGACCTGGCCATCCAGTTATCACTGTACGGCCCATCCTGAGGGTCCTATGGCCCACATTACTGTAGATCCACTGTAGATATACTATTTGTTCAAAAGTATATCAGTAAGTATAACCTAATCTGTATCAACAAACTAGTGCTTGTGGCAAATATGTAACAAGGATTGGTTGATAACTTGCACTCTTAAAAGTAAATAAGGTTTTTGCAGTGATCCCATAGAAGAACAATTTCAGGTTCCCCAAAGAACCATTTTTTCTTAAAGTGAAGAACATTTTATAATCTAAAGAATCTTTTTCCATTATAGAACCTTTTGTGCATTGAAAAGATTCCATGGATGTTATAGGTTCTTTAAGGAACCATAGATGACAGTAAAGTGTGTGTGCACTTTATTGCATCATATTCTGTATTTTACTTCTCTATGAGGAAAGGATGAATAAAATGTAGCTTAATCTACGAAGCAAAAATGCAGCAACTACAATTAGATACAATAGAGTTTGTTTCAGGACCACGGACAGCACATCTTGCTTTCACGGCTGGACTTCCTTTCTTCAATCAAGCAAGTTGGCGACTTCAGGCTACAGCCCCAAGAATGAGTGTTTTGCGTATGGCTTACAGCATTTAATGTACAACTGGCATATGAGAGAATACAAGTCGTAATAATGCTGATAGAGTAGAATTGGAGGAAAGGGAATAAATGTCTTTTATCAGAGAGGTTGTGTTATAGGATCCCCGCTGAGACTTCTTCCTTCTGAGATTGTTCTCTAGGAGGACTGAGCATTATGGAAATGTCTGATCATAACTTGAGGAATATTTCTTCCAACACAATCAATATTTCCACATTTATCCTTTGAAAGAGAATGTTTTCTTGCTTTGTGGGATGGCTGTAGAAGTGGGTATGTAAGATGAGCTGTTGGTAATTGATTTATTTCTGTTCAGTGGTGAGAATTTTTTTTTTTTTTTCTTCGGGAGATGAATTAGATTAAGCCACGTTGATACACGCAGGATAATGGATATTATGCATAAAAACAATGGAAATGGGTGATGGATGATGACAAACAAATCTAATCTGGGTTCCAAAGCAGGCAAGAATGGGAGAATCATAACTGAACAGTGCCGAAGGATCATTGCATAGCACTCTGAAAATTCATTTCCTGAAATATTGACACCCAGGGAAGACGGATAAAAGAGACTGTGTGTCATAGAGCAAAAAGACAGCAGGGCCAGATAGGAAAGTTGGGCCCACAAACATCCAGATTTTTGCCAATAAATATTCCATTTACATTAAGTCATGCACTGCGTTTTTTGGGTCATTCCAAAATTTTGTGTCTCTTGTGAACAAATGTGTAAACAGTGGCTTTACCAATGAAAAGCTAACACCAGCTTTTACTTGATTTGTTAGCTTTGTTTTTTTATTACATTTTATATAAAAAAAAGTACATTGTAGTAATTTGTATTTTAAAATAAAAGCCATTTGCCATCTATTTCCATTTTTCATTTTATTGCACATAATATTTTATTCAAAAAACAGTGTTACACATTCATAATAAAATGAACTATTCTCAAAACCAAGCATCTCTGTTTTGTTACTATAGCTAATACGTTTGGTCAGGTTTGTCCAGCATGTTAGCACGAGTTTGTACAGTAGCTAAGCAACTTTCTACTGAAAACTAGATATTTTTCTCTTTCTAAAAACACCTTACAGTGTCATGACCTTGAGCAAAATGGTTAGCATGATTAAATGAAGTACAACCTTGTCTCTTTTAAAGGCACAGCTATATATCACCATTTTTAAAAGCATTAAGAATGCTATCTAGTTACACTTCAAAATAAAAAAATCATTTAAAATACTACAGCTTTTCGAAACAGAAAAGGCTTACATTTCGTGGAATGACCCTTATAATCTCCTCATCATGTTTCATCTCCATACCTGCAGAGGTAACAGCAGCAGCTCTTATTTACATGATGCAGTGTGTAGTGAGGATATATAGAGTTTAAGGAGCACAGTAGAAGTGAGAGGGGAATGAGGGCGGCAATAATTGCTCACTCCCAAACAATTCCACCAGTGACATCCCATTACTTTAAACACGACAAAATAAGGCCACCCGTGCGCGGAGAAAGAATTCACTGAATAAGACATGAAGGGAAAAGGCTGCTGTTATTAGCTGTGTAGGGTTCATCATTAGAAAGCAGTGAGACTGAGCATAATCCTTCACGGCCCGACTATAACTCTCCTGTTACTAGCAGTAATTACAGAGCAAGTGCATCCCACCGTTTGTAATAAACTGTCTGTGTTCGAGCACATACTCATTTAGCCTTTCTATAACAACCGAGAGACAATGAAAGCAACGTTACTTCATCATTTACCTCTGACAAGTGCATACCCAGCTACAAGATTGTGGCAAAACTCAGTGAGAGAGAAAGAAGTGCATATCTAAAGTGTTAAAACTATTGTCCTAAATTGCATATATAAAGTCCTGGATATAACCACTCATTTTATCAAAGTTGCAGTCAGGATAAATGCGCATGTGTGTTGAATCAGATGAGTCGGAATCATTAGTGGTGTTATATCGCCATCTAGCGGACTCAAAATACAAGTGCAAGTGATTCTGTATTTTTAAATATTTTTTTAAAAAATATGGAAATATGTATGTTGTTATTTTATAATATTTAAGTAACAATAATGGGTTCTTTTTTTTTTTTAGATGTTAATTTTTTTTCTGCCTATGTCTCTGGGTGCTATGGATATAAAATTGAAATTTATTTTAAAAAAATGGCAATTTATTAATTTTCTAGGCGTTTCTTAATTTTTCTCCTAATCAAAATGTTTCAAACAACTTGGGAATATTGGTTTAAACAATGTTTTTCTTGTCCTCAAGTCCCCGATTTAGGATAAAGGCTACATCTAGTGATCCGTAAACAAAGTTTTTTGTATTTGTCAATGTATGTGAGAATGATGATGCAATCACGTACACAAAAATGTTTTAAATAGCTTCATTTCAGTTTACAAAACCATTCAAACACAAAACACAAAAAAAACACACTTTTAAAATATAATTATAGGATTTTATTAAATACTTTGTCTTCAACTCAAACCAGCACTAAAAATTCAGCAACTTTTGTTACTGTTTAGCCACATTTTAAAGGGTCTGAGGATCTTAACACTGATATATATTTAAAAAAACTTTGTAAAATGGAGCAATACTGAACCGATATCTCAACGAGTGCAACAGGACTGGAGTCATGAATCCCTTAACACAGTTTAACATTTACAAAAGGACTATTTTAACTGAATACAAATTAAAAAGTAACTGACACTGTAATAAATATGAAGCTGCTTAATCTCCTTTGCCTTAATGCATTAAAACACAAGTAAAAATGCTTTAAATGTGATTTGAGGTTTATAAAAAATGCTACCAAACTATGTGGGTGACCTCAACGTTAGTTCAGTACCCAATCACTTGATTTTCAATCTAAAAAGTGCTGTTTAAAGACGTCTTACAACCTTGTAATGATCTACTGACCTGGAATTTACTCCCTATATTGAAATTCAAACATTTGCCTTTATGAGAGAAAAAAAGCTGCACTCAAATCATGTTTAAAAGTGTAGTCTCTAAAAAAAGCCCACATATACTTGAAGAGAGGTATATTAGACCACACAAAATACATCAAAATGTCAAACCAATACATCTGAGTCCTTCAACAAGGTACTCAGCATCTCCACGTGCAGAACGTAACAGCTAAAGGATCAGTGGAAGATGGTTTTGTTTTGTTTTCTGAATTTAAAATGTGTTTTCACATATTAGCCATGCGCTTTTCATCATCACGGCTACATTTACAGAGTGCAGAGATTTGGTAGGAGTGTGTTCATCTATCGCCTGGCAAGAGAGCACTGTGTCTTACAGGCTAGAGTTCATCTCGGGCCTGTTTTGCGCGCCATGCCGGGTGCCGGGTCACATGTTCAGCCGCTAGAAGGACTAACCGCATGAACTCCTCTACATCAAAAGTGTAGTTTGTAAACTTAGGATGTTCCCCAAGAGTAGGATGATGACCCTAAGACAGGACAAAATATCAGTAAACAATATATAAGAATTTTATATCTACATTACCAGTCAAAAGTTTTTGAACAGTAAGATTTTTAATGTTTTTTAAATAATTCTCTTCTGCTCACCAAGACTCCATTTATTTGATCCAAAACACAGCAAAAGCAGTAATACTGTGAAATATTTTTACTATTTAATATAACTGATTTCTATTTGAATATATTTTAAAATGTAATTTATTCCTGTGATCAAAGCTACATTTTCAGCATCATTATTCCAGTCTTCAGTGTCACATGATCCTTCAGAAATCATTCTAATATGCTGATTTGCTGTTCAAGAAACATTTTTCTATTATTATTATTATTTTTATTATCAATATTTAAAACCGTTTTCAGGATTATTTGATGAATAGAATGATCCAAAGATCATAATTGATCTGAAATAAAAAGCTTTTGTAACATTATACACTATACCATTCAAAATCTAGGAGTCAGTATAATTAATTAATTTTATTTATTTATTTATTTATTTATGGGAAAGAAATTATAGAAATTAATACTTTTATTTAGCAAAGATTCTTTAAATTGATCAAAAGTTATGATAAAGACATTTATAATGTTACAAAAATTTCTATTTCAGATAAATGCTAATCTTATGAACTTTCTATTCATCAAAGAAACCTGAAAAAAAATTTACTCAGCTGTTTTCAACATAATAATAATAATAATAATAATAAATGTTTTTTAAGCAGCAAATGGGAATATTAGAATGATTTCTAAAGGATCATGTGACTAGAGTAATGATGCTAAAAAATTATATTTTAAAATATATTCAAATAAAAAGCATTTTAAATAGTAAAAATATTTCAAAATTTTTACTGTTTTTGCTGTACTTTGGATCAAATAAATGCAGGCTTGGTGAGCAGAAGAGACTTCTTTAAAAAAACATTAAAAATCTTACTGTTCAAAAACTTTTGACTGGTAGTGTGTAATATCATAATTAATAGAAATTATATAGAAATTTTCCAAATTGCTAATATAACTTGCTAATAGGAAGTTATGCCACTAGTTTGAAGGTACTAACATGACTTAAACTGAATGTGAATGTTACTGTACATAGGAATACTGGGATTAAATATAGTAAACTGGAGTGAATCCAGGCAGCGGTGTGTGTGCTCTCCTCACCTTATCCTGGGGGAACACTTTGTCCCTTTTCTGCCAAGTCATGTAATGGACTCCCCTCAGTCGGGCCAGATCACGGTAGCAGCTCTCATCTTGACAGTTGTACCTGTGGAATACAGAAAGAGGGATGTTTTATGTCCCAAACTTAGCAGGCGGTGGCCCACAAAGCCTCCACAGACTCCGTTTGATGGATAACTGTTTAATTAGGCTGTATTTCACTGTCACACACATACAGACACAGTCGGACGCTTCCCTCCCCCGTAACACACACTAAAAAACAGTGTACAGCACAGAAGCTTGACTGCATCCACATGAGTATTGGGTGGATGCATAACATGAGATGAGTGTCAGGCGCACAGATGAACACTGGGAAATATGTCTTAACACGTGCAGATAGGTGTCAAGGAAAAACAGCGCTCTGTATTCATTTATCAGTAGAGAAACAGAAAGACACTTTTTAAAAGTGCAAGGATGCAACCAAATGTTCTCAATTGATGGTTGTCAGGGGGTCTAATGATAAAATTGTAAGAATCAGTCATTGGAAAACCTGCACCAATTGCCCACTTTGCTGTTTCTGCTGTTCTTTGAAGAGTCACTGGGAATAAACGTTGTCAGTAAGTTTTTTTTATTGTTCGGCAAGGACACATTAAATTGATCAAAAGTGACGTAAACGTTATAATGTTACAAAAGATTTCTATTTTAAATAAATGCTGCTCTTTTGACCTTTCTATTCATCAACCTGGGGGAAAAAAAAAAAAAAACGCTTCGTTTCCACAAAAATATTAAGCAGCACAACCGTTTTCAACATTAATAATAGTAAGAAATGTGTCTTTAGCAGACCTTTAACAGCAAATCAGCATATTAGAATGATTTCTGAAGGATCATGTGACAATGAAGACTGAAGTAATGATGCTGATGCTTTTTACATAAGTGTATAGAAAACCCTTTGATATGCGTAAGTGTATAGAAAAGTTATTAGCAGGTATAGTACTGTACAATAATGAAGTCCTATGAGGCTGTGCATTATTATTGCTTTCTGTTGCTTTGTCGTGATCACATCTTTTTCTCAATATAATAAAAATGAATATAATAAAAGTAATAAAACTGAGTGATCTTGATTAAAAAAAATTTTCTTGGTCTAAAGTTAACAAAAGACATAAGGTTTATTCATTCCACTGCATCACGAATAAGCAACTCCATTTTTAAACGGTTTGCTGCTGACTAAAATTCAATTCAAAACTAACCAGAAAACAAGAGAAATAATAACGCATGTCCTCTTAGGACTGCCGTCTATCATGCTAATGCTTCTCACATTTGTCATTTATGCAAAATAGATGTTTAAGTTTCTATAAATAGTTTCTAACCTCAAAATAACCCCTTTGGTTGCATTAATACAAACGTGTTCAAAGTATAACTTCAGAAATGGTATAAACATTATTTAAACACTATAAACTGTAACTAATAACTGTTTATATGAACTTAAAGCACCTTAGAATAAAGTATTTACATTCCTCAGACTGACAGTGGACTGTATGGCTGTCCACACAGATCATTAAGAAAGCAGAGAGATACAAAAGCCACGTACAATTCAAATATGACGGCCCAGTCGGGAAGAAAGAGGAGGTGGGTCAGTCCGGCTCCATGCATCCCAATGAAGATATCAGAGTTGTGTGTGACACGGATCTGCTCCAGAAACGGCATCTCCCTACGAATACACATCAGCTTTCAATCACGCAAGCACCAAACGCCACCTTCTCCAAAGAAATCGATACATTTAAAACCAACATAGACTGAATCACGAACTTGTATTTGTAATCCACCAGCTTGACCTCGAATAAAGGCACAGTCTTCAGGGCATTGATAAGCTGCACACACACACACACACACACACACACAGCAGGGATTCAGAGGGTGATTAACGAGACCTCAAACTCATGTGGACAGAGGCCAAGTAAATCAAGGCTTTTTACCAAGCAGGGGTTCTCCACCAAATAAGAGTTTAAATGGGCAGTTACGGAAGCAGAGTGATAAATCAATGATGAGCAAAGAGAGAGAGAGAGCACTCACCTCCTGCTGGTTTATTATCCGACGGTACTCAGTGCTTCTTGCCAACAGTGTGACACGGACTTGGCCCTCCTGACAGAGCAGAAGGACATCACAGATTTCATTCATATTTCAACACACATTTGTTTCTTAATATGAATATATAGGCTATATATATTTTATAACATTTATAATCCAGTTTCAGATATAGGAATGTATAATTTAAACCTTTATTTAGGAGGGAAAAGTGAAAGTAAATATGGGGAAAGAAAGAACCTGGCCTCATTGACAAGCACAAAGACAATAAAAGAATAAGTTGTCCAACACCGCCATCTAGTGGCAGATAGTGTAATAATATCAATAACTTAAAAAGTACATTATATAACTACACTATAATATATATATGACATTCATCTAAACATTGCTGCAAATCCGCCTACTCAAAAGTTGGTGGCAAAGACTTTTGAATTTATGCCTAAAAAATTATTATAATATAATAATTATTTAAATTATAATTATTTAAATGGATATTTAAAATGGAACAAAAATAACATATGTAATAATTATTTAAATGTATAACAAATACAATTAATCTAATATAATGTACAATTATAAATTAATTATTATTTATTTAAAAGTATGAGTTCAAAACAATTTAATATTTAAATAAAAATAAATATAACATGAAATTATAATTTAATAATTCATTTAAATTGACTAAATTAATATAAAAAAAAAATTATAAATAATGATAATTTAATAATTCTTTATTTAAAACTATATAAATAAAAAATACAAAATATAAATATAATGTGTCAAATCAATGTGTTTATGTCAGGAGGATGAGTTTATGAGCATAAAATTTTTAAATTAATGCATTAAAACAGTTAGTATAAATTGTGTTTATATATTTTAGCATTTCATTCAGAGAGTATGACTGTTTCTCAATGCTACTATGAGAATACAGGGATCAAATCATGATCTGTATTTGTGTGTGTGTGGATTCAAGTATGTTTACCTTTGGTCCATCTTGTGAGACACCAAGTCGATAAAGTACATGCTGGGAAAACGCCTTGAACAGCCCCTCGCTGTGGCAGTCAGAGATCTATCAAATTACACACGCACACACACACATCTGTCAGTCTTTATATGACATTTGCACACAGAGGGCAGAGGCACACAATCATTAATATGAGGATGATTTGAGCGACAGCACCAGATGAGTTCAGTCTCACACAAGGCAAATGTTCTATATCACACACAGCATCCACCGATGTCATGCAGAGACGCATTAACATAGACAGATGACAGCAGAGGAGCATGATGAGATGAACAAATGCTAAATGGGGAAAAAAAGAAACAAATGAGAGCAACAGAGGTGTGTAGGATACATACAAGAGGGGTGTTGTAGAAAAGGCCATATCGCATTCTTGGAAGAAGTGAGAAAAATGCGTCTCTGAAACACACCTGTGAACAACGCACTTTTAAATAAACACAAAAACACTCAGATGCTGAGAAAAATGTGAAGTGATATGGAGCAAATGCCTTTTACCCGTTTGGAGTCAAAGTTTTTGAGGTGAATGATGTCATCATCGGTAAAAGCCCGCCATGTTTCGCTGAACAGGTCTCCATATCCATACGAACTCTGATAGATAAAACAACAAAATAAATGAGAGTTCAAACAGCTGATAAATATGCAATGATCACAATAATCCACAGGTGATCAACATGACTCAAGTCCATCAGTTAACATCTTGTGAAGTGAAAAGAAATAAATGTTTCATTAAGGAGTCCATAAACAATAAAAACATTTCCTCCAGTAAAAAAAAGTCTATTCCATGTTGTCCTCTCACATCAAAATCCACCAACATATTTGTTTAAAATCATTTTGGACTGTCTTCTCTTTTAAACGCTGCTTGGCCTGTGCATATTTCTCTCCTTAGTCAGACGAGTAATGGTTTGAAGTTCAAAAATGGATGGATTTGTTTATTAAAAATACACTATTTTTCACTTCACAAGACATGATGGACTGGAGTCATGTGGATTACTTGTTGGTGTTTTTATCAGCTGTTTGGACTCTCATTCTGACGGCACCCATTCACTGCAAGAGGATCCACTGGTGAGCAAGTGATGTAATGCTAAATTTCTCCAAATCTGTTATGATGAACAAACAAATTCATCTACATCTTGGTTGGCCTGTGGATGAGTACATGTTTGGCTTAATTATTCCTATTTTTGGAATATATTTTTTATTAATTATAATTTTAAATGTTAAATTAATTAAAAATGTCTTTTCTAAATAGAAAGTTTAAAAGAACGACATCTGTTTTCGAAATATAAATCTTTTTAAATATTATAAACATTTTTACTGTAACTTTTAAACAATTTAATGTCTCCTTATGGAAGAAAAATACTTTTTTTTATTTCTTGAAAAACAAAATCTTACTGACCCCGAACTTCTGAACAGTACTGAATGATAGCTTTATGAAACCAAATCTTATTCACATTTCTGCATATTCAAAATATCGGCAACTAGACAAATTCTATTCCTTTCATAATCTCTCTTCATCTTCTATTAAAACTACAATCCAACATGACCATTCAAAGTCTAGACATATGCAATATAATATTATAAAGCAGATTTTATTGGGCAATCTCATTTACATTGTTTCATACAAAAAAGTCTCCTTCTTTCTCCACACCCCTCCATTCTTCCTTCTCTTCCTCACCCTTGAAATAACAACATGTGAACAATAGGCAGGATAAGGTTTATTTTCAGCCCACTGTTTCCTTTTTATCTTTCTCCTTTAGGATCTGCACACCTCCTGAAACTGTGGCAGTCGGTTTAAACAGCAAACCTTCCGTTACAGTGTTTTCTAATCCTGACAAGTAAGAAACATCTGTTTGTAAGAAATGCTCTCTGGTTGATTTACAGGAGGACATATTGGAAGCAAGCAAAGTTTGTGTGTTTAAGAGAAATGAATACTTACTGTGTCCCACATGATAATGTTTATGTCACGGCTGAAGGAATTGTTGAGGTGCTGAGAGATGTAGAGGTTGACAAAGTCACAGAAATGATGGTACATGTTCACTCCTGTAAAAGACGAGTAAAACATGCACTTTTTTAAACCTTAGCTTTTGAAGACTAAACAAAAAACTCTAAACTCTAAATAAAAAAATTCTACATAAATATCACCTGCATCCAGCTTCATGAAGACGGTTGGTCTGTCGATTATAACATCACAATGGCCATCATCCAGGGGGTGGAAGTCAAGCTCTGAGTATGTCTGCAGTTCAGCAAACCTGAGAGAGAAAAACAACACATACTGTACTTAAAAGTCTGTTTACTCACAACTTGTATGGGCCACTTTTATGGCACTTTTTGGAAGTGGAAGCCAATGATCATGATCTATTATATGAAAAAGAGTTGCATGAACATTCTTCAAAATATATTTTTTGGTGAACAACAAATGATTTCAGGTGAGTAATCAATGACAAAAAATTACTTTGGGGTAAATATCAGGAAATATTAGCACATATACATTATTAAAATGTTTGAGGATGGTAATTTTTTATGTTTTTGAAAGAAGCCTATTTTGCTCACCAAGACTGCATTTATTTAATCAAGAATACAGCAAAATTGTGAAATATTTTTTACATTTGTAGCTTAACTTATATTTGAACATATTTTAAAATGTCATTTATTCCTGTGATGCAAAGCTGAATTTTCAGCACCATTACTCCAGTCTTCAGTGTCACATGATCCTTCAGAAATTATTCTAATATGCTGATTTGCTAATCAAGAAAAATGTGTTATCAGTGTTGAAAACATTTGTGCTGCTTAATATTTCTCTGGAAACCATGGTACATATTTTCAGGATCCTTTGATAAATATGTAAGAAATTGAATGCATCCTTGCTGAATAAAATTATTAATGTATTTAAAAAATCTTTGTATTCAAATATTATTCATTTACCTCAATAATTAATTGCGCATATATATATATATATATATATATATATATATATATATATATATATATATACACATATATATACATACATATATATACATACATATATATACATATACATATATATACATATACATATATATACATACATATATATACATACATATATATACATACATATATATACATATATATATATATATATACATATATATACATATACATATACATATACATATACATATACATATATATATATATATATAGTTTATCAATCTTAGTTCTTAAATGTTGTGTAACACAGATAATGAAAATATTAACACAAAAACAACCATTAACTAATGTTTTTTTTTTTTTTTTGGACATTAGTTATTTACCAAGACTGAAGAGGACTCTTGTGTGTCCCTTCTGTGGCTAGTGCTTTATTATTAAGGCTGCAGTGACCACCGATCTCACCCTGTTCCAGGAAATCCTCTTTATACCTGCAGTGACACAGAGGAAGAGAGATGGAGAGAAAGAAAGAAAGAAAGACAGCTCATTTAGACAGGAAATTCTCACAGTTCTGCCAAACAGAAAACAATATCAGAGTTCAGCATTTTCCTTGACCTCAAATAATCCTAGAGGGGGTCCACTGACCTCTCATGACCTCTGCGGGGACTCCTCAAGTCCAGGTACAGGTTTATGGCCCTGCAGAACCGCATATGACTGGTGCACTTCAGAGAGGAATCGCCCTTAAAAAAATGTTTTTAACTTGTATTTGCATGTTTGTTTCTAGCAGTGTTTAGACATGTTGAAGCAGTGATATTTAAAACAGTCCTTGTCTTAAGCTCAGTGCTCATTGGCTCAAAGCTCTGGAGGTGGGCCAAGAACTTCAGCTAGAGCAAATGAGGTGAAAAAGATCACAGAGGTAGATGATGTAGGAGAAGGAAACTCACAGGACTCAACGGCTTGCACAAAGTCTTCATCTCACTGAGACGCTCCCTCACATAACCAAAATCTGCCTGCTTCCAGAAGAGTTCCTGGGCTGCCTGAATAGAGTTTGCCCTAAAGAAAGAAGACAAACAGTAGCACTATTTGGAGTCGCAAAAGACTCTCTGTATTGAAAGGAAAGTCCTAAGATAAAGTTTGTTATCAGTCCTTGAAGCGCTTGAGTGACACAGTGGAAGAAAAGACTGTGCTCAAATGTTCAAACTTGTGTTAGCTTGTATTAGTGTTGGATTAAAAGGAAAGCAACTTTGCTTTCTATGGGAAATAGAGTTTGCAGAGCAAAATAAGGAAGTAAGTGAGTTAGACACTGGTGTAAAGAAAGTGAACTTCAACAACAGTTGAGAGAACTCCAGCTGACAAACAGTGACAGCAGTGATATACCTCCTCTGAAAAAAAATAAATATTCAACATGTTTTTTCATGGCAATTTTCCATTTCAATGAAGGTATGAGACAAGTCTTTGAAGATTTATTTTCTTGCAAAAAATGGTCTACAGTCATTCATGTTGGCTGCAGAGTGTGACAAAGAGGAAAAAGCCAGACTCAGCATTTATACTCTAATCAAATCATCCAATCATAATGCATATTCAACATGTGTGTACATTTAAAGTATCTAACTATGTCCCCTAGATGAGTTTCTAAGTATTTAATGCAAATCATCTTCTTAGAAGAGAACATATAGGGTCTCTAAAATAACACTTCTTGTCTCACTCTCAGCTACACAATTTCATACATTTCCTGTTGTTTTTTTAGCATATCAGAATAAGCACTCAGAGAGTCTAAAGAACACTCTTTTGTAGAGTAAAGCAAATATAATTTCACAGTATAACTGTTTTTGCTGTATTTTTTAATAAAATAAATGCAGGCTTGGTAAGCATAAGAGACTTAAAAAACATTCAGAAATCATACCAAAATCTGAGGAATAGTGTATATCTGCAAATACTGCTTGGTATTCACACCAAAATATCATTTCTGTCATCATTTAGTAACCTAATGTGATTCCAACCGTTTGTCGTCCACAAAAAGAGGTATTTTGTAAAATGTTAATGCTCCAATTTTTCCATAAAATAAAAATCAACCGTGATCATTGGCTACAATCTCCAAAAAGAGGCCAGCAAAGAAAAGCATACCATCCCGAGTCAAGACTGGTGCACACAGGATAGCTGAACCTGTGTTCAGGGGAGCAGCTCTTTTCATAACCCCAGCAGGCCTTGAGCAGCAGAGCATCCTGCCAGCCAACAGAGACACACAAAGCTAAGAAAACAACCTCTTTATAATCATCTACAGCATATGCACAACACTAAATGTTAGTGATAAAGTCACAAGCAACAGAGGCCAAAACGAACAGCCTCCATTGCCCCGTTTGAAAACTATTATAGTTGATGCACAACCTTGGAAAATATCCCACTGATTTTTAAACCAACTTCAGCAGACATTCCATCAGAAACAAGAGAAAATAGCTTACTTTAAATGGGCAAAGCAGGTCCTCCTTGCAGAGTTTGGCCAGTCGTTTGTTGTTGTGCAGAAAGAAAGGAATATGCTGCTGAGGCAGCGCCAGGCTGCTGTAGTCCAGCTGTGGCGTGCGGCTGCTGTCCTGCCCGCTGTCTGCGGCGGAGATGGTTTTATAAGTGCAGACCAGGCACAGAGCTACCAGCAGCAGCATAGTCCCTCAAGCCACATGGAAGGAACCACACTGGCTCTCAGCACCTACAATCATTTATGAGAAAGGCAGAGAGCGAGAGCGAGAGCGAGAGAGAGAGAGAGAGAGAGCACACAAGAGTGTTTAGAGAAAGAAAACAAATGGTTTACAGGGGAGGACAAACACCAAAGCTCTGGAAGTAACCATAGTGTGGGAACCTGCAAATTAACTCCTACCACAGGAAATATTAGTGACCTTTTTCCTTCAATTGTTTAAGCAATAAGGCCAGGATTGAGGGAAATTAATACAAAAACAAGTACACATTCTGCTCATAGCTGATGCACAAGGACCGTGGGAATTACAGACATATAGAAGTTATGACGGAAATGATGCATGTAATATGTTCTCTGATCTGGTGTAATTTTGAACCACAGCAGTGAGGATTACTATATAAAATCATTATGAAATTCTAATTTCTGACAGATTAGTTATATAAAAATGCTCTGTAAGATCATTAACTATTTTACTTATCCATAATGCCCAAGTCTGTTATTGTTTTTCATCAGCATTATCACAGTGTATCTGAATAGAGTCAGCCAAAATAAATTCACTGCTCACAATTAATCACACATCATTTCTTATTTACACACACACTTTATTAATACTGTAAAAGCAAGTTTTAAAATTGTTTCATTTCCCTTTTTTATTACAACCATTATTAACAACCTAGTTTGTTGTATGTGGTTTAGTAACTTTCCAGCAATTAACATTAAATAAACATAAAATTAAATTAAATAAATAAATACATGCATAACATACATAAAAATAAAATCGAGCTGTAATTATCACACAGCAAATGTAGTTTTTTTTTTCCATACAAAATCCAAAATGCCAAAATAACCATAGATATTTGATGTGTTGTAAACTTTTTTTTTTCATAAACTTTTTTTTCATAAACTTTTTTTCATAATGGATTAATTTTATATTAGGTACTATTTGATCAAATAAAATATAGTTATAAATACACTAAACAAAATTATAAACACAACACTTGTTTTGCACCCATTTTTCATGAGCTGAACTCAAAGATCTAAGACTTTTTCTATGTACACAAAAGGCCTATTTCTCTCAAATATTGTTCACAAATCTGTCTAAATCTGTGTTACTGAGCACTTCTCCTTTGCCGAGATAATCCATCCACCTCACAGGTGTGGCATATCAAGATGCTGATTAGACAGCATGATTATTGCACAGGTGTGCCTTAGGCTGGCCACAATAAAAGGTCACTCTAAAATGTGCAGTTTTACTGTATTGGTGGGGTCCGGGGGGGTCCGAAAACCAGTCAGTATCTGGTGTGACCACCATTTGCCTCACGCAGTGCAACACATCTCCTTCGCATAGAGTTGATCAGGTTGTTGATTGTGGCCTGTGGAATGTTGGTCCACTTCCTCTTCAATGGCTGTGCGAAGTTGCTGGATATTGGCAGGAACTGGAACACGCTGTCGTATACACCGATCCAGAGCATCCCAAACATGCTCAATGGGAGACATGTCCGGTGAGTATGCTGGCCATGCAAGAACTGGGATGTTTTCAGCTTCCAGGAATTGTGTACAGATCCTTGCAACATGGGGCCGTGCATTATCATGCTGCAACATCAGGTGATGGTCGTGGATGAATGGCACAACAATGGGCCTCAGGATCTCGTCACGGTATCTCTGTGCATTCAAAATGCCATCAATAAAATGCACATGTGTTCATTGTCCATAACATACGCCTGCCCATACCATAACCCCACCGCCACCATGGGCCACTCGATCCACAACGTTGACATCAGCAAACCGGTGGTGTGGTTACACGTGGTCTGCAGTTGTGAGGCCGGTTGAATGTACTGCCAAATTCTCTGAAACACCTTTGGAGACGGCTTATGGTAGAGAAATGAACATTCAATTCACGGGCAACAGCTCTGGTGGACATTCCTGCAGTCAGCGTGCCAATTGCACGCTCCCTCAAAACTTGCGACATCTGTGGCATTGTGCTGTGTGATAAAACTGCACATTTTAGAGTGGCCTTTTATTGTGGCCAGCCTAAGGCACACCTGTGCAATAATCATGCTGTCTAATCAGCATCTTGATATGCCACACCTGTGAGGTGGATGGATTATCTCAGCAAAGGAGAAGTGCTCACTAACACAGATTTAGACAGATTTGTGAACAATATTTGAGAGAAATAGGCCTTTTGTGTACATAGAAAAAGTCTTAGATCTTTGAGTTCAGCTCATGAAAAATGGGGGCCAAAACAAAAGTGTTGCGTTTATAATTTTGTTCAGTGTAGTGACCACAACATAAACAAAAGATTTCTGACTTTAAAAATAAGTCATGGGACATGTGTAATGTGTCATTTACTAGTAAAGTCATTTGTCAACGATTATAAATTAATATACTGTTAGTATATTAATAAAAACTAATATTTTCTCTTTATAACTGATATTTAGGTAGAAGCTATGGTGATTTTTTGCAAGAGAAAATTACTACATTCTTTGTGTCGCCTTGTAATTATGACAACGTAATTACAGATTTCATAATTATTAAAAACCCTTGGGGGAAAAAAAAAAAAAAACAACCAGGTGTGCAAATGCGACCAGAAAACTCCAAATGAACCTTTTAACAGAGCAGTCTTTGCACAAATCACTATAGCAATCAAAGTTTACAATAAAACTCAATGTGTTATATACCCAGTGACAGAAAGATTCTGACATTAATTAAAAGAGATGCCTTGTTAATTACTTATGATTTACAGTAGTAACAATAGCTGGACTGTGTGATTAGCACGCGATGTTGAGCTATTGAGTGTCTAATGCGATCAGTCCAGACTGAACAGATCAGTCAGATTAACAAAGACGCACTGTACTCCGATCTCATTCGCTTCATGGAGCAGCTCAATTACAAACCTTGCAGAAGAGTAAATGTACTGTGTGTTAAACTTCTGAGTTTCTGTACTACATTGTAAAAGTTAGTGATAAAGTTAGTTAATGATAGATGAAGTTTTTTTTTTTTTCATGGTTAAAGGAAGCAGTCAAACTATAGAGCTGCGATACCCAAATGCACAAACACACAACGATGCCAAAATAACACACAACAAAAATAATAATAGTGCAAACTAATTCGGGAACCGCAGCAACCACAAAGACTTGACACGTTGCCAGGGTCAGAGGCTATCACAGCTGTCCCAGCATCAGTTTTATCAGCTGCCTTTTCTAGCGCAAAACACACATGCCCAAAACAGTACATGAACTTTGTTTTGACTTTTAGTAATTCTGAAATAGTTAAAGTGAAAAAAATGTCAGGGCGCTAACAAAAAAGTAATTATATGCTTACCTCCTTGGAGAAACTAAGAAGCAGTGGGTGCATTTAGGGATGCAGTCGCCATTCTACCGGAAACTATCAGCCGGCACGTGCTACAGTTAGGAACCGCAAGAGGCGCAAGAGGAGTAGATCCTAAATTTACACTGTTGGTGGGGAAAAAAAATACATTCTCCGCGATTATGTTCTGTAGATGTTCGAGAAAGCTCAGTAATGAATAATAATAATCGTTACAACTAAAAATACTAAATTAAAAAGTTAAAAACAATCAAGTTGGAAAACAAAGCAGAGCTAAATAATAATCATAATATATTTGTTACTACATAAAGAATATCTTAGTAACTACATTAATAAAGATAGAAAACATTAAAGCAGAGATTAATAATATGTTCGTTGATACATATAATAATTGTAAAATATGAATAACAGTAGTAGTAATAATAACATATTCATTACCATATAATTAAAAACAATATCTTAGTAAATATACATTAAAATCATTAATAAAGCTGAAAAACAAATTAAAGCAGAGATTAATAATAATATATTCGTTACTATATAATTAAAATTAACATTAATTGTTAAACATTAAAAACAATAAAGCTGGGAAACAAATTAAGACAGGGATTAATAATAATAGTTACCATATAATTCAAAATATCTTAGTAATTAATAAACATCAAAACATTAATAAAGCAGGAAGACAAATTCAGTCTGCCCAATACATATCTCTTACTTTATTTACATGTGTGCATAAAACTGACATCAGACAGTCTTGACTGTAATTTATGATTTACAGAGATCATATCTCATAGAATATGACAATTAAAGATTTTCCTGGATCCCCTCATCCTCATCACTAAAACTCAATCAGCGTGAGATGAGATAAAAACGAGTGCAAAACTTAACTTTGAGTCTACTAAAGATGTGTGGGACAACGCAGTAATCTGGAAAGCATATTTACTTGTCTACAATGAAAAGAGACAGTCAACAGCAAATCAACTGCTTACCAGTAAGATGCGCAGTCCAGAGGATGAAGATCAGAGGAAATTATAGCCATTCATTCATTCTGATTATAATCCAATCGTGTAAAGTCTGAACTCATAAAGTCTCACTTCATTGTGCAAATTCAAGAGTTAAGAAATCATCAAACTTAAACACCTATACACGAATAGATAATAATAGAATTTCCTAAACCAAAACATGTTTATTAATTGAGAAAAAAAAAATCTAATAAAATCCGTGAGAGGAATCTTAAATAACTGTATCACTGATCCTTGAAATATGCTGAACGAACTCTTCTCTCAGAATAAAATAGATTTAAATTACTTGGTCTTTTATTACCAACACTCTTGAGATGTGCAGTTCTGTTTACAGTCAGTGTGTGTCAGCCCATTTGCAGAGTCAATTATTTTTGATTTTTTAATAGTTCATCTATTTGCGTTTTGTACATGTTCTTCACATCCTCTAGGTCCAGACGCAGCTCTTCTGCCTCCTCTGCCTTCTCTCCATACATCTGCAGAATTGTGTTGTGCCTTTGTTCTAGATCCTGTGATGAACACAAACATCTGATTAGTGTTTAATTACCAGAAAAAAAGTCCAATGAGCTAACAGATCATATAGCAGGCTCTATGAAGGAATGGTGAAATTGTTTAAACGGGATGGAAAACTCAATTCATTTTGTCTATACTTACAAAGGGTATACTGCAATGGGGAACTATTTTAATAAACTAAATTTCTAGACACTTGTTCGGCATGAAAAAAGAATTTAAACATTTACATTAACATTCAAAGTTTAGGGTCAGTAAGACTTTGTTTTATTCTTTCATTTAGCAAGGACACATTAAATTGATTTAAAAGAGACAGAAAGGTGACATTTTCAGTGTTAAAAAAGAATTCTATTTTAACCAAATGCTGTTGCTCTTTTGAACCTTCGGTTTCGTTGTGAACTTTCTGAAGGATCATGTGACACTGAAGACTGGAGTAATGGCTGCTGAATTTTCAGTTTTGCCATCACAGGAATAAATTAAAACATTAAAATATGAAAACTTCTCTTTTAAATTGTAATAATATTTAACAATATTTGTTTTTACTGTATTTTTTATCAAATAAAAGTCTTGATGAGCATTAAAAAAAAAAAAAAAGATTTATATAATTTATATAATTATTAAACACAAACACAACCTTCAGTTGCACTTTCAGTTTAGGGATTTCCTTCACTTTACTCTCCATCTCATCGTTCTCATTCGTCAGTCGCACCAGTTCTTCTGCCATGACAGTGCGGCTTCTCTCTAGACTAGCAATCTCCATCTTGAGGATGACCAAAAGAATTGAATACAAATTAGAACATTAATTCCACAACCAGTTCTGGTTATAAACATGGACGATGTAATTATACACAGAATTAATTCTTGTGAAAGACCAAGGCATACCTGCAGCTGGGCAATCTCGCCCTCTCTGAGTTTGAGCTGAGACTGCAGGCTCTCAATGACACTGGATCCACCACCCAGTCGAGCCGTCTCATATAGGTTAGTCCCACTGATGGACATGGTCATGGTGCTGAAAGAATGGTCGAGAGAATCCTCCTGCTGAAAAAAACAACCACAGAAGCCAGGTGAGGTGATGACAGAATGTGAGATATCTAGGAGGAGAAAAGTTTCGCTGCATCTGAATAAGTGTGGATAGGGGTGAGATGAATATACCAGTGAGAAAAAGGAGGAAGGTAAGCCGGCATGCTCAGCCCCACTGACAGAACTGGAACGGGACAGTGTGGGAGTGGAGGATGCTGGAGCATCAGTCACAGACAGACTTAGAGACTTCCTCTCCTGATGAAACAAAAACAGAGACTAGTTGATTTTACTCTACTCAAAACATTTATTTTGCGGCCTGTTTAAAATGGTTAAGTAATTTTTAGTAATTTCTGAGGAAAACATTATTAAGCAGATTCAGAACAGGTCTTTTCATGCAAAACCTTTTCTTTGAGGGCTTCTTGTGCAAGGTAATATTTCTTCTTCTCCTGCTCCACCTTCATTTTCTCCATTTCAAGTTGGTTGGTGAGAAGCAACTGAAGAGGACCAAATAATACAGACATTGAGAATAAATATGTGTGTATATATTTTCTTATAGTGGTCAAGGTACAAACAATACCTTCTCCTTCTTGGCCTCCTCCAATACTCGAGCATGTTCTCCTTTAAGATTCTCCAGCTCTACACGCTCCCTACAGACACAGAAATCAGTACTGGCACCTACAATAGCAGTTTCTTTTTCAATTTTATACACATCTCCTACCTGCTAAAGTCATCCTCCAGTTTTTCCTGCCTCATCCTCTCTGCATCCAGCTGCCCCTGCAGACGTCCCTTCTCTTGCCTCAACAGGGAAGCCTGAGACTCTAAAGATGCTATCTGTGCTCGGATAGCTAGCAGCTCCTCTGTAGCTGAACGCTCTTTCTCTACGGAAACAGCAAGCTGGGCTTGGGCATTAGCTGAGAGGAGACAATGACAAGTTAAAACATTTGGACAATGTCAAATGTGGTTTACATGTGGTATATATTTAAAAACATCAGATTTAAGCAAATGACAGAAGCCATCGATATTCAATCAAAACAAGCAAGTCTCACCTAAGCGGTCAGAGATGTTCTTCTCTAGTTTTTCCCATGATGCTGTCTGGGCCCCAAGCGTTGCCTGGAGGTTCTCTATCTGTCGAAGGAGGGGCCGTGTTGCGGATGTAACACTTTGACTTAGTTCCTGGTTTCTGGTCTCCGCTTCTTGTAACCTCTGTTGAAGTGCAAAAATACAGCATAATCTTCACTGACACTATCATTCTGAAGTTTGGGGTCAGTAAGATTTTTAAAATGTTTTTTAAATAAATCTTTTTTGCCCAGCAATCAAAAATACAGTAAGAACAGTACTACAATACAATATTACAATTAAAAATAATAGAAATCATATTAATATGCTGATTTAATACGCATTTATTTGAAAACCAAATAATGAATACCTAACATACCTGTCACTTTTGATTAGTTTAATGTGTCCTAGCTAAATAAAAATTTTATTTCTTTAAAAATATTTGAACAGTAGTGTACATATTTAACGTGCAGAAAAATAAATTGTTAATTATTTTAATTTTTAGAATTTAATTTAGAGACTTTTTCTCTCTAAAACAGAGAAACCAATCTTTCAACAAACAAACAATATGTAGATATCAGCATAGTAGTTTGCCTTGAAAAGTCTAGGTTTCTACACAACAGCTGATATGAAATGAATAGTGCAATAATTCCTGTAAGCAGGAAGTAAAGTGCTCTAGTTACCTGCTGTAACTCACTGATCTCCTCCCTCAGGTAATCTTCCTTCTTGGCCTGCTGCTGCTCAGCTCTCTGTAAAGCCAGCCTCAGATCTGCCACCTCAACATAAAAAAACAGAATCAAGATAGGCACAAAAGCTAACATTTGGAGATTAATCAGCCACTAAAATAAAACATGTGCAACTACAGGTAGATGAGTAACCCAAGAAAACAGTACACAAAGTTCCTCAAAACATGTACACAAACATTTAAATACTGTTAAAGCACATAAAAATAAGTAATAATAATAATAATAATAATAATAATAAAGTAATATGATGTGATAACAAACAGTACAAGTAAAAAAAAAAAATACTAAAATGGACTCACCTGATTAGCCAGTGCCTCTTGTTGCAAGCGGGACTCTTCTTGGGCTTTCTCCAAAGCCAGACTCAGCTCTTCTTTCGCCTGTACCTCTCTGCTCAGTGCTAGTTCCTGGGCTTCACTATCCTTGGTGGCATTGACCTTGTGCAGCTCCGCCAGCTCTCTAGATAATAAAAAATGAATCAAAAATGAACAAGCTGGGAAAGACCACCACCCAAATGGCAGTGAAAATGGGACAGTGAATGAGTGTGTATTAGCATGAAGTATAGTGTGTGGTGTTTATTTACTTGTAGGAGCTGTCAAGGGCTGCTTGCAAACTGCGGTTGTTTTCCTGAAGCTCCTCGCTGCTGGCCTGCAGTTTACTTAATTCTTTCTCCTGACGCTCCACCACAGCATTCAGCTTCTTGATGTTCTCTCTGTGTTGCTTTTCGACTTCCTCTTTACCGTCCAAAACCTACAATGAACACTGAACAAACCTCAGCATTCTCTTCTCATTTTACTGACATTTCATATGAAAGGAACAGTTCACCCAAAATTGAAAATTTGATTCACACTCAGAACATCTAAGATATAGAGGAGTTTGATTGTTCATCGGAACAGAATTGGAGAAATTTAACATTACATCACTTGCTCACCAATAGATTCTCTGCAGTGAATGGGTGCCGTCAGAATCCAAATGATTCCAGTCCAGTTACAGTCAATTAACATCTTGTGAACCAAAAAGATTCGTGTTTGTAAAAAAACAAAAAAAAAACAAATCCATCATTGAGGTGTTTTAAATTTAAACCGTTGCTTCTGGCCAAAGTACAAGTTACAATTTTCACTGAAGCAAGCAGTATTATGGATAGAGGACTAGGATTTTAGCGGGTTTAAGTTACAAAACGTTAACTGAAGGATTACTTGTGGATTGTTGTGATGTTTTTATCGCTGTTTGAACTCTCATTCAGACAGCACCCATTCACTGCAGAGTATCCACTGACGAGTAAGTGATGTAATGGTAAATTTCTCCAAACTGTTCCAATGAAGAAACAAAAATCTATATCTTGGATGACAGGAGGATGAGTAAAGTTTCAAAACATTTTCTTTTTTGGGTAACCCATTCCTTGAACTCAACACTGAATGCACTTTACTACACTTAACACAGCTTTGAAGGCTGTGTCCATGACCTGCTGCAAGTGTTTCAGCTCTTCTTCCTGTTCCTTCAGTTTTTTGGTCTGTTTGGTGATCTGTGCATCACTCTCTCTCTCTTTCACACGCAGTTTCTTTATGATGTTGGAGTGCTGCAACTGCTGCTTGGACAGTTTCTCACCTAATCAAAAGAAACAAGTAAACAAACACACCCTTAACAATGACCCAGATTCTGCAAGGATGAAGCAATAAATGTTTTTATCTCAATACGATCATCTTAATTAATGTGAATATTGTCAGGTCTCGCTGAACACATCAAACAGCCTCAAAGACTCACCTTCTTCAAGCAGCTCTCGGATCTGTTCCTCCTTCTCTCTTATCAGTTCCAAAGTCTCATTTGAATTCAACCTGCTCGCCAATTCTTCTCTAAGGCCCTTAATTTCCTGTGACCAAGACAAATGATGCATTTCAATGCAAAATAAGACTGGGGTTTTAAGAATAATATAAATCCATAACAACATTAAAACATTTATACCTTTTTGGCGATGTCTCTCTCCTTGCAGGCGAGTTGAGCTTTCCTCTCAGCTTCAGCTATACGCTGAGTGAACTCATCTTTTAAAGACTGAACAGTAGAGCTTTCTTCCTTCAAGCTGATCACCTCACTGTGAAACACAAGTATTGCTGACTATAATTCAATAGGCATTTAAGAAAGAATAATCTATAGCACTATTGTGTGAACATCTAGTGCAGTGAAACTTCTTTAACAGAAAGAAATGAACACCATAAACATGCCAGACTACACAGAATCTGTAAAATAAGAAATTATTCCATTTCTTATTCCATTTACATGCTGAAAGGTGTGGATGGTTTTTACTAGCTATTCTTTTTATCTGCCAACAGTATGTGAACACAGCGTCCAGTTTTCCCTAAGCTGTGTAAATATTGTTGCTGCCTCCACCTGTTTCTATCCCCTAGTTATTTATTACAATCATTTGTCATTCAAGAAAACACAGCAGCAGATGGTTTTCTGGAGCACAGTTTCCTTAACTCACTCTTTGAGATTGTCACACTCCTCCTCCAGTCTAGCCTTGTCTTTACTGACCACAAGCAACTGCGATTCTCTCTTCTCTAGTCGACTAGAGAGCTCCTCGATAATCTGGGAAAAAAGAACAGAATATAAATTCCATGACACATACAAATAAGATGAATTAAAAATGCGGGTCAATAGGATTGTTTTTTTTTTTTTAATTAATACTTTTATTCAATGACAAAGAATTAAACTGATAAAAATTATAATGTTACTAAAGCTCTAAATAAATGTTGTTCTTTTGAAGAATACTGAAAAATAATGTATCAAAATTTCCACAAATTTTCCACAAAGATATTGAGCACAAATGTTTTAAACATTGATAAGAAGAATAAGACAGAATGTTTCTTGAGCACCATGCGAGTACATTAAAATGATTTTCTGAAAGATCATGTGACACTGAAGCCTTGAGAGATATTAAATTATTTTTAAAATAATTTTTCACAATATTACTGCTTTTACTGTATTTTTGCTCAAATAAGTGCAGTTTCAAAAACAGTAAATCATCTTACCAACCACCATTTTTGAACGGTAGGGCATATCTAATACTTACATTATATTACATATATCTTTTATCATTTATATAAATATTTATGAAGAAGGCCAACCTTTTGGAGCTCAAAAATCTGATAGGGTGAATCTCCTAGTTTCTCCTCAGTAATCTGTGAAATTACAGTTTCATTCATATCAGTTTTTTGGCTGGTCAGTGTGAGGTCAGTTTCAGGTCCCTGGTCCTGAAGCTCATCCGTCTGCTCACAGTTCACTGGCGTTGCACTGCGACCACTTTCCTCCATCTCGTTATCATCCAGCAACTGGTCATTTACTGACTCAGTCATAACCTCCTCTTCATTATGATTGGTCTGTGGTGCTGACTGAGCAGGAGCGGGCAAATGTCCGGCTGTGATGGAAGCTAAGGTGCAGTTGCCCGGGATCTCATCATCAGAATTCACTTCGCTGACACTACGACTGTCCAACGACTGCATGCTAAATGAGTCGATACGCTCAAAGGCGTCAGACGATGAGCCGCAGCTTTCAGTGAGTTTTGGGTATTCATCCAGACGAGGGAAGTCGGCGCACGTTGAAGCGGAGAGCAGTTGGAAAGAGCCCTGCATTAGGTGCAGACCAGCTTTAGCTTCTGCGGTCTCCTGCCTGGAGCTGGCCGAGCTCTCGCTTAGCACACTCTCATGGTCCAAAACCTCTATGTCGCTGGTAGTGGAAGTACCAGAAGAGAAGGCACTAACAGGGGGAGATGGGGTGTTGCTTTGTCTGTCCTCTGATTTAGCATCTTTGGATTCTAACAGGATTTCTTTAGGAGGGACAGGCAAGGTTTTCACTGAATTTTTGGTCTCGATGGTCAAATCTGCTTCAAACACTCCAGCGGATTCAACCTCAGTAGCTGATAAAGGTACATTTGTGAGTGTGACATCTGAAGGTAAAACTAAGCCATCTGTCTCTGTCTGGTCCTTGCTGGTCTCCTGTTCAGCAGCTTGCTCTGGTGCAATGGATGCAACAGGAACAACCAGTTCTGGTTGTGACTGCTCCTCTGCCGAGAATGAATTTTGCCCCAAAAGCTCTGTCCCAGTTGGCTTTATCTCAACAGTTTCCAGGCTGCTGCGTTTACTGAGGTCGGTCTGATCTTGCGCATCACTGACTTCCAGCTCCTTCTCCTCGTCTGCTTTTTCTCGTAGTCTGCGGTTCGACTTGGCAGGTGGCACAGACACCACTTTAGTGTTGCTTACAGTTTGCATGTCTCCATGAGGCAGAAAGGCACTGAAGAAATCCTCAGATTCGTCAACCACGGTCCGTGTGACAGGCTTAGTAATGGCCTCAGATGATGGAGGAAGAGTTTTGGTATGTTCCTCAGAGGGCGAGTTCCACTGGTTCATACCCCATCCTGTTGATACCGGCTTGCCTGGTGGATCTGGAAAAAAAAGGTTACTCAAATGTCAAGTCACTTTTATTTATATTGCACTTTATACAATAAAGATTGTCAAAGTACATTCATAGTAATGAACAGGAAAATAACAATGTTGTAGAATGAATCACTTATGAAACAAATTCAATTTCAGATATAAAGCAGCTCTACAGAAGGAACGGTTCAGTTCAATGTTGATTCGATTCAGTTCAATAATAACAAAATAAATAAATCAAGCATAAAGCTACTAAATCAAACATACACAGTTTATAAATATAAACATAAGCTTCAAGAAGACAACAAATCCAACCTTCGGAAACACAATAGCCTACATCAAAATGACAAACTCTTTTGTATTCTTTAGTGGCTGTTTGTGGTATCAGGTTTCGTCTTGGAAATTCAATTCAAGTTCATTTGTATAGCACTTTTTTACAGCACATAGGCCTACTGTTCAAAGCAGCTTTACGTAAAAATTTATGTTTCAATGTTACTATATGGAAACATGCTCTAATTAATGTCCATATGGTAATATATAACTATAAGATCAATAGGCCTACAAGTTATGTGCTTTGTCATGAATTCAGTTAAGCAGACACAATTAACATGTTAGCTAATTATTACAGCTTGCGACTGTAATGATTACAATATAAGGATAATATTTGATAATTTGCACATTGATCCATGTTTTGCAAAAGAAAGATTTTCTTGTTTGTTTTGGTTTGTGAGTCTGTTTTTTTGTTTGTTTGTTTTTTTAGCTGTGTGGAAGGGTTTCCGTGTGAGTTGGGATATGGGATATGAATCACGAAAAATGTATGTAGTCAACTGAAAATGTATATGTGTGTGTACATTTGGGGACAACTGTAAAAATGCATAATTATATCACTAATGTTATGCTGAAGCCCAGTAATTGTCACTGATGATGTCACCCTGCACTGTCAATCACAGGTTTGTCTTCTTTCCACATCAAGTGAAACAATTTATAACTAAACTTACCAGTAAAGGTCGGTTCGGTCGTGTCACCCCACTGGTCCTCTTCTTTGATGTCCAGAACTCTGTCGATGGATTTCTGAGCAGTTGTCAGAGCTTGTTTAGCAAAACTCGACAGGTGTGACGCGTTGAACCAACTCATATTGCGTGACAGCTCAGTGAACGTGAAAGTTACATAAAACACAACATTATCAAAAGCATCCTAAATAAGAGCAGGTTTGTTCCACACTAAGAGCCGGAGCAAGTGGGTTGTGTTTGTATGTTAGGCCGCTATCCACATTAGCTTGGCGGCTAATTCTGCTAGCAAAACAACTGACAATTTGCTGACAGTTGACATAATCCTCCGCTAAAATGAAATTTGATGATATAAATAAATAAACGACGTACTGGGCGACATTTTTATTTGCCTTTGCGTTACTCAGCTTCTAAACTGGACTTCTGCGCATTGTTTGTTTAGGTTTCCTCTGCAGGCTGCTCGAGAACTACTTCCCATCCACGTAGCATCAACAAAGCCGCATCAAGCTATCCTGCACGTGACGTCAGGGCCACGTGACCAAAGTCTACAGTACAATTTATTATTATTTTTATTATTTTATTATATATTACACTATAACACATACGAAGTTATATACTACTGATATCTGTGATTTGTGTTTATTTTTATTTATTTATTTTTTTTTAAATAAACGATCAAAGTGTTACTTTTCAGTTGAAACCTCTGGAACATCGTCATTTTACTAAAATATGAGTTGATCGAATAAACGTGTTTTTTTGTAAGTGCATGTAAGCACGTCTTCTGTGTCAGACTTGAACAGGTGTTTATTGCTTTTGAAAGGGGGACACACCACGCCGTCTCACGATCCAATGCACAAATGTGGGATTTTGCTAAAAACTTTTAACAAACATTTTAAAAGAATAGAGTAAAAAATGGTTTACTAAAATGAAGTGAATATGAATCGAAATTCTTGCATTAATAAGATATTTAACAAATTAATATGAATCTAAATTAATATTTTACTTAAATATGAACTCAAGTTATTACACTGTTGTATGATAGTTTTACAAATGTAATAGGACATTAAATATAGCAATCAACGTTATCAAAAAAAATATTTCACTGTAGATTAATTATTTTCAGTTTGTAGCTTGTCAAACAACATACACAGTTTGATCAATTGTTGTATGCCGTACTGTGGCTGAAAAAAACGTTTAAATAAAGTCACTAAGGTCAGTCTTACCTTGTGAATAAGTGTCTCCTTTGTATTTCTACAAACCTGTATAACATGACAATGCCACATAAAACGAATAAAACAGTACAGTATAATTAATATCTCTTTCTTAATATTACATTGGCATTGCAACATTCTGTATTTGCTTACAAAATGTCAATTTTAATCCTAGAGAATTTATATTTTAACACCTTGAGTTTCTTTAAATATTTAATCAAATATATTTATTCACAAATTGAGTAATTTGAGTAAAATTTATAGGAAAGCATTACCGGACTAGGACTTCAATACTTGTTTAAAATATGGTTTCCAAATTTAATTCAAAACATGAACCTTTTTTTCTACAAGACGAACAAGATACTGTGAATGCACAACAAAATAAATAGATAAACAGTTTGCATAAAAAAGAAATCCACCAAAATGACTCCTACGACTATAGCAGTGCAAGACAACGAAACAAAAGTCTCCTGTAAGTGTCTTTGATGAACAGAGTTGACCATAAAATCTAAATACAAACTGCAGGGATTCCATCCGAGCATGTCCATGTGATGTCTCTGCTGAGTTTTTATAAACTACATTTCCAAGGCTGCTTCATTTTGATGATGACTGCAATAACCACTTGTAACTGTCTATAAGAATGAAGCATTGTCCTATGAGATGAAGTTGAGCTTGAAGAGCACAGTCTGAGGAGTGGTGACATCAGCTACTGCCAGTTCCTGTCCATCGACTAGTCCAAGCTCTGCAAGCATTTAAGTCATTAAACAACATCAATATATTTTGGAAATACACTTATTAAACAGTTACATATACTACATGATATCACAATATACAACCCGAATTCCGGAAATGTTTGGACATTTTTTAAATTTGAATAAAATGAAAACTAAAAGACTTTCAAATCACATGAGGCAATATTTTATTCACAACAGAACATAGATAGCATAACAAATGTTTAAACTGAGAAATGTTACAATTTTATGCACAAAATGAGCTCATTTCAAATTTGATGCCTGCTACAGGTCTCAAAATAGTTGGGACGAGAGCATGTTTACCATGGTGTATCATCTCCTCTTCTTTTCAAAACAGTTTGAAGACGTCTGGGCATCGAGGTTATGAGTTTCTGGAGTTTTGGTGTTGGAATTTGGTCCCATTCTTGCCTGATATAGGTTTCCAGCTGCTGAAGAGTTTGTGGTCGTCTTTAACGTATTTTTCATTTAATGATGCACCAAATGTTCTCTATAGGTGAAAGATTCGGACTGCAGGCAGGCCAATTCAGCACCCGGACTCTTCTACTACGAAGCCATGCTGTTGTAATAGCTGCAGTATGTGGTTTTGCATTGTCCTGCTGAAATACATGTCGTCTGGAGGGGAGCATATGTTGCTCTAAAACCTTTATATACCTTTCAGCATTCATAGTGCCTTCCAAAACATGCAAGCTGCCCATACTGTATGCACTTATGCACCCCCATACCATCAGAGATGCTGGCTTTTGAACTGAACACTGAAGACACACTGAAAGGTCTCCCTCCTCTTTAGGACACGGCGTCCGTGATTTCCAACAAGAATGTCAAATTTGGACTCATCTGACCATAGAACACTTTTCCAGTTTGAAACAGTCCATTTTAAATGAGCCTTGGCCCACAGGACACGACAGCGCTTCTGGACCATGTTCACATATGGCTTCCTTTTTGCATGACAGCGCTTTAGTTGGCATCTGCAGATGGCACGGTGGATTGTGTTTACCGACAGTGGTTTCTGGAAGTATTCCTGGGCCCATTTAGTAATGTCAATGACAGAATCATGTCGATGAGTGATGCAGTGTTGTCTGAGGGCCCAAAGACCATGGGCATCCAACAAAGGTCTTCGGCCTTGTCCCTTACGCACAGAGATTTCTCCAGTTTCTCTGAATCTTTTGATGATGTTATGCACTGTACATGATGAGATTTGCAAAGCCTTTGCAATTTGACATTGAGGAACGTTGTTTTTAAAGTATTCCACAATCTTTTTATGCACTCTTTCACAGATTGGAGAGCCTCGGCCCATCCTTACTTCTGAGAGAGACTGCCTCGCTAAGACATCCCTTTTATAGCTAATCATGTTACAGACCTGATATCAATTAACTTAATTAGTTGCTAGATGTTCTCCCAGCTGAATCTTTTCAAAATTTCTTGCTTTTTCAGCCCTTTGTTGCCCCCATGCCAACTTTTTTGAGACCTGTAGCAGGCATCAAATTTGAAATGAGCTCATTTAGTGGATAAAAGTGTAAAATTTCTCAGTTTAAACATTTGTTATGTTCTCTATGTTCTATTGTGAATAAAATATTGGTTCATGTGATTTGAAAATTTTTTAGTTTTCATTTTATTCAAATTAAAAAAAAACATCCCAACATTTCCGGAATTCAGGTTGTACTTTCAATTACCTTTCAGCGTTTTGTTTAGATTTGGTCGTGTTCTCTCTTCAATAGATGCTACGGTCTGAAAATAAAACCAAACAGATTCAAATGTATTAAAAATAAACAGTTAAAGCATAAAATGCACGTTCAAAAAATCCTAATCTATGTGAACTATATATGAGAAGTCTGGTACATGTTAGAAATTTTCTAACCTGTAAATACAGAGTTTTGTTTTTTCCATCCAAAGTTGTCGTGATGGCAGGAGACTTCATTTGGCTAGTAGACAAAGGATTCAGTGTTGTTACAAACAGGAGGAAACAGGAGGAAATAGCTTCAGAAAAGATAACAGTTAACACGTGAGGACAACAAATTTTTTGCATTTTATCATATTTAACATTGTCACATTCAATATTTTTTAACTAAAAGGAATATAATAAAATGTAAGTGGCAAGATGAATCGGATTCTTTCAGTAGGCTTTGTTTAGAACAGGAGAAGATATTATGCATTTATTTTGGTATTGCCATTTCGTTGATATGTCTAATATAGTAAAATGATCATTTAATGGCAAGTGTATCTAACCATTGGTTTAATTAATATTGTCATAATTTAGGATGATAATAAACAAAAAAGCTATAATAAAACATTATTGTTAGGAATAAATTTCAAGAGTTTGAATGAGTAAAGAAGATAAGTTGGTAAGTTTGCAAAAAAAAAAAAAAAAAAAAACATTACATATGTAAGCCATATGTTTAGATAATCAATGTGCTTCCACTCTAAAAGCTGTAACAAATTTTCTCTTTAGATGCCTTTACTTCATTTTGTTAAACTATTTTATATGGTAAATATTCTAAGCATGTATGTATGAGACTGTACAGTATGTGTGTATGAGTATCCATGTATATATATTGTTTATGTACATATTTTGTTGATGTTTATTTTTTGGTAACATTTATGGTAAATTAAATAAATAAATAAAACAAATCTGATAAAAGGGAACCATAGATGAACATGAATGAACATTGTGACTCACAGAGTGGCATTCTCAGTCAAGTAGTCCAGAATCTCCTGCAGTTTAGCTGAAGGTGGGAACTGCAGGTCCTGTGGCACCTGACTGCAGGCAGAACAGTTCTCCTACACATGTAACAGAGACATTTAGCATTAATGTCATTTTTTTTTGTCATGTCCTTTAAATCACGTTCAAATCATTAACCTTTCTCTCAGCCTCAAAGGTGTACGTGTACAGCCCATCCACATCATTGAACACCAGGTAGTTGTTCAAGGGAACATAGGCGCTGTTCAGCAGAAGTAAAAGAATAAATCAGACATGTGAATGAACAATGAATTCAACGCTCTCTCCTGGGAAATAAGTCGTTATAACTTACCTCGTGGCAATTTTAAAAACCTCGGTGGCACAAGCAGCTGAAATGTGAAAGAAAGGAAGAAGCTGTATTTCCAGTTATATCAACTTTTTGAAAAATATCAAAACGCTTTCAAGCATCATTAAACCAGAGAACACTTGCAATGTCAGCATACCAGCAATAACAGCATTTGTAGAAGCCACAGCAGGAATTATTCTCTTCACGACCCCTGAAACACAGGTGAGGTAGAACATCAACAATAGGAGCTTCTGAACAATAACTTACAAACAGCAATGTGCACGATTATAAGTATAAACTTGATTTTGACATTTTCTAAAAGAAATTACAATATTGCTTGCCTATGCAAAATTATGCACCATGATGCTAGTGCATTGTGGGTGCTTCCCAGGGCATTGGGACAGTATGCTGTTGCATACGGAGTGTTTTTATTTTGTTGTATTACATTGTTCTGGGTGGTTGCTAACTGTCCTGAGTCAAAAGAGCCCCGGAATGAAGCACCTAGAAGTTCCTCTGATATTCAGGTCTCTCGATATGGTTCGGGTTCCCAATCAGTGAACCTAGGACCTAAAATTTTCTGTTTCAAGGTTTATACACAATAGTTTAGGCCAGGGTAAGGGAATGATTTTATTTATTTATTTATTTATTTTTAAGTCTCTTATGCTCACCAAGGCTGCATATACAGGTGCATCTCAATAAATTAGAATGTTGTGGAAAAGTTCATTTATTTCAGTAATTCAACTCAAATTGTGAAACTCGTGTATTAAATAAATTCAATGCACACAGACTGAAGTAGTTTAAGTCTTTGGTTCTTTTAATTGTGATGATTTTGGCTCACATTTAACAAAAACCCACCAATTCACTATCTCAACAAATTAGAATATGGTGACATGCCAATCAGCTAATCAACTCAAAACACCTGCAAAGGTTTCCTGAGCCTTCAAAATGGTCTCTCAGTTTGGTTCACTAGGCTACACAATCATGGGGAAGACTGCTGATCTGACAGTTGTTCAGAAGACAATCACTGACACCCTTCACAAGGAGGGTAAGCCACAAACATTCATTGCCAAAGAAGCTGACTGTTCACAGAGTGCTGTATCCAAGCATGTTAACAGAAAGTTGAGTGGAAGGAAAAAGTGTGGAAGAAAAAGATGCACAACCAACCGAGAGAACTGCAGCCTTATGAGGTTTGTCAAGCAAAATCGATTCAAGAATTTGGGTGAACTTCACAAGGAATGGACTGAGGCTGGGGTCAAGGCATCAAGAGCCACCACACACAGACGTGTCAAGGAATTTGGCTACAGTTGTCGTATTCCTCTTGTTAAGCCACTCCTGAGCCACAGACAACGTCAGAGGCGTCTTACCTGGGCTAAGGAGAAGAAGAACTGGACTGTTGCCCAGTGGTCCAAAGTCCTCTTTTCAGATGAGAGCAAGTTTTGTATTTCATTTGGAAACCAAGGTCCTAGAGTCTGGAGGAAGGGTGGAGAAGCTCATAACCCAAGTTGCTTGAAGTCCAGTGTTAAGTTTCCACAGTCTGTGATGATTTGGGGTGCAATGTCATCTGCTGGTGTTGGTCCATTGTGTTTTTTGAAAACCAAAGTCACTGCACCCGTTTACCAAGAAATTTTGGAGCACTTCATGCTTCCTTCTGCTGACCAGCTTTTTAAAGATGCTGATTTCATTTTCCAGCAGGATTTGGCACCTGCCCACACTGCCAAAAGCACCAAAAGTTGGTTAAATGACCATGGTGTTGGTGTGCTTGACTGGCCAGCAAACTCACCAGACCTGAACCCCATAGAGAATCTATGGGGTATTGTCAAGAGGAAAATGAGAATCAAGAGACCAAAAAATGCAGATGAGCTGAAGGCCACTGTCAAAGAAACCTGGACTTCCATACCACCTCAGCAGTGCCAAAAACTGATCACCTCCATGCCATGCCGAATTGAGGCAGTAATTAAAGCAAAAGGAGCCTCTACCAAGTACTGAGTACATATACAGTAAATGAACATACTTTCCAGAAGGCCAACAATTCACTAAAAATGTTTTTTTATTGGTCTTATGAAGTATTCTAATTTGTTGAGATAGTGAATTGGTGGGTTTTTGTTAAATGTGAGCCAAAATCATCACAATTAAAAGAACCAAAGACTTAAACTACTTCAGTCTGTGTGCATTGAATTTATTTAATACACGAGTTTCACAATTTGAGTTGAATTACTGAAATGAACTTTTCCACGACATTCTAATTTATTAAGATGCACCTGTATTTGCTCAAAATACAATAAAAACATAATAGTGTGATATATTACTACAATTTAAAAGAACTTTTTTTATTTTTTATCAATTTTAAAGTGTAATACAGCCCTGATGATGGCGACGCTGAATTTTCAGCAGCAATCACTCCAGTCTTCATCGTTACAGAATCCTTCAGAAATCATTCTACTGCTTATTTTCTTCTCAACAAACATTTATTATGATTATCAATGTTGAAGACCATTGTACTGCCTGATATGTGTGTGGAAACCATGATAGATTATAATGTATTATTGCTAAATAAAAGTATTGATTTTTAAAATATAATCATTTTAAACAGAGTATCTCTGGACATTGTCTCCATCAAAACTGTTTACAAATGAGAGGATTTTACAAAATTGCTAAAAAAGTCCCACTGACAGGCCCTTCTCACTCACCCTGGGTGAGTCTATAAGTCACCCCAGTGATGCTGAACTCTGCTGCTCTTTCCAGAGATTTCTGGTACACCCACTGGATGTGCGTTGGGTCATCTCCATCTAGGCCTACACCATCTGAGGAAAACACATTCAAATGTGAAATAATAGCAGACTACCTAGCAGCAATATAACCAAATATGCATTGGTTGTTTTGGATTCTATGCAGACACTATGAATTCATGTACCTCCAAAAGGCTTTTCTTTGGGCCAAAGCAGCATGCGGACGTATTCAACACAATGTTCTGGTAACCGTGGCATAGAGGCTATAGTGCACATAGGGAAGTTGATCTGTGTAGGGGACAAAAATGAGTATGACAAAAGGCTTTTGAAATTCAACTTAACACAAAATCCCAGTGTGCACCTGTGGAGGGTAGAGCTCGAGGGTGCAATCGATGCAAGCTGTCATGCCTGGAAGAATGACTCGAGCATTGCCCTTGAAGCCCTCTGTGCCTCCATCTATTAATGGAATAATGGAACTGGGATCTAGGACACCATCTTCATAAATCAGCAGAGATAACTGAGAAAGACAAAACAAGGTAACACTTTATAATAGCTTTCATTAATAAATCATTAAGAAACATTATATAATGTTTAACAGCTCGTTAGTTAATATATATTCAAATAGAAATGTTTCAAGAAGTGCTTGATCATATGAATTGAAAGTTTAATGACATTTGTAAGCATTTCAATTTACATAAAATAATGATCTGACAATCATTAGGTAATGTTTAATAAGTACATTAGTAAACATTAACAAGCACATTATCTCATATTTCTAGCAATGTGAATATTTATAGCTATAAAATATATAGCTACGTGAAAAACAAAATGCATAAACTATAATATAAGCACAGAATAGAAAGACTTTATTTAAATGACATAGAGAGGACTTTAGGTCTATGCATTTATACGGACAGATTGTTAGATGTTCAGGACAATAAACACATACCAGCATCCCGTTCATCCATCTTCTGGCAACAACAGAGTCCAGGCCACAGACTACTATGTGAAATTCTAGACAGTAATAATAAAAATAAAAAAAATAAAAAAGTTACATTACTCAGATTTCCAAGCAAAAACTGCCCCCAAAAAGTGTCATAATATATGAAAACAACAGTCTCACAATGCAGGACAAAACTTTCACTTATAATATTGGGTTAAGATAAGCTATGACATTTTAGACAAAAGAAAAAGAGTTATAGGGTATTTACGCCTGTAAAATGTCTCATCCAAGTCCTGGATTTTCTTAAAATGTCTGCATTGTTTATTAAGGTAAATGCAAATATTTTGACACATAAATATGACATATACACTCCTCTTAGCAAAATATAGTAAAAACGGTAATATTTTGGAATATTATTAGTTTAAAAGAACTGTTTTACATTTGCCTATATTAAAATGTGATTTATTCCTCTGATGGCAGAGCTGGTTTTCAGCTGCCATTACTCAAGACTTCAGCGTCACATGATCCTTCAGAATCATTCTAATATGCTGATTTTTGCGCTCAAGAAAAATTTCTTATCATGATCAATGTTGAAAACTGTTGTGCTACTAAATATTTTTGTGGAAATCTTACTGACCCCAAACTTCTGAACGGTACTGTATCAAACAGAAACATATAGCATCATTTCAACAATCCCAAAAATGAAAATATCCTGAGGGAACGATTAAAGGAATGTTTTAGAATTTGAACCTCCAGGCTACATTTAATACACTTTGAAGGATACGGGACAACATTGCAGCCTGGGACCCTGCCATTTACAAAGTCTGCTGCAACCTCTGCCTTTGGTCGGCCCACATCTTTTGCTCTGTAGATACAACAGCGATCAGTTTACATTAATAAAAAAGAACAAGAAAAGGCTCAAAAAGACAGCTATCAGCTGACTAACACTAACCTGAAGAGGAACTGTCTGTTGAGGTTAGAAACATCAATGGTGTCCATGTCCACCACATGAATGTGCCGAAAACCTGACAAGGCCTACGTGATAAAATTGCACCATGTATGAGCATGATAGGACAAAACACAGCAATTACCCTCTTTGTAATTACAAGGTATAGAGTATTGCAGCTGTCATTAAGCATTGAACAAACAAGATTCTGTCTAAAAAATACAGCACAACAAAAAACTGTACCAGATCTTTGAGCAGCTCACAACCAAGTCCACCAGCACCAATAACCAGAATTTTGCATGTGTCCAGTAAAAACTGGAGAGACTAGAAGAAGATGTGCACAGTTTATGAAAAGAGAAGAGAGTAGAGTAACATTCAGGTTTTACAACAAACTGACTGATCTCATGAAGCTAAAATAGCTCAAAAACTACAGTCCTTTATGACAGTGGTGGATTATTGTGATGTTTTTATCAGCTGTTTGAACTCTAATTCTGAATATATATATATATATATATATATATATATATATATATATATATTCTCTCTCCTTTTTTTATAATTTTATTCACATGATTCCAGGTCTGTAAATCAAACTTTTTACAATTAGGCTTCTTCACACATCCTGATTTTTCAAGACAGTGTTGAGGGGATGAATTAAAATGAGAAATATC